>CP139501.1:37316142-37413642 GCA_021014915.2 Artemisia tridentata subsp. tridentata
CTCATGCACCTTCCAGTTGACATGATCATCCAGAGTGACCAAAGCTTTGGCAGATCCATCTTTCACCTGATTCTGCTGATATGTAGAATACCTAACCTCATCACCAGTCTTTCTATCCTTGCATTCTCTTGAGAAGTGACCCATCTGACAACATTTATAGCATTTGACCTTCCTCCTGTCAAATCTAGCAGGGTCTCCTCCCTTGAAACCAAACTTTCTCCCTGACTTGTTCTCAAACCTTTTGATGTTCATTGTGAGCATGGCCACCTGCCACTTCAAGTTCATCTCTTCCATATCCAGAGGATCCACCTGATCAAAATCCTCAAAAGCAAGTTGCTGCTGATGATCATAATCAGCAACAAAAGAGTGAAGTACATCTTCCAATACACCACTAGACTTTGGTTGAGAATTTGGTCTGGTGTTGTTGTAGGAAGATGATGCTGAGGAGCTTGGGCTTGAAGCTTGATTCATCTTATTGGAAGTGGTGCTAACAAAAGCTGAGTAACTGGGAGTGGATGCACGAATGGGACTTCTAACATCAGGCTCAAGAGTTTTAAGCTTGTTGTAGAGATCATCAAAAGAGAGCATATCCAGTCCACCTTTAGCTTTGAGTGCAATGCTCACATGCAGCCAAGATGGAGGTAAAGATCGCAAGAACTTTGCATTGCAATCCTCATTGTCTGGCCTGGCCTTCAGCTGATTCAATTGACTCAAAATCTTATGAAACCTGTCATACCCCTTGTGAATACCTTCTTCCTCAGAGATTTGGAATTCTTGAAACTGCTGTTTCAACATTGATTTCCTCATCCTCTTTGACTCATCGTTCCCACCAAACCTAGCCTTGATGGCCATCCAGATGTCCTTTGCATCCTCCATGTAGTGAAAATCACCAATGTGATCATCTGGAATAGCCTGAAGGAGAATAGTTCTAACTTTATTCTCTCTCTGTACAGTAAGAATCTCTTCAGCAGTTTGAGGATCAACAATGGTAACTACACCATCAGCATCTTTAATGTGCTTCTTCAAAGTATTTCCCTTTTTGACAATTTCCCAAAGATTCCAATCAACATTAGTGATCCAGTTCTGCATCTTCATAGCCCACAATTCATACTCTTCCTTCTTGAGGTATGGGAACTTTGCATTGCTGTTGGTGAGAGTGAGTTGTTGCAAAGATGAAGATGTGGTGTTATGGTTGTTGTTAACTTCTGATCCATCGTCTGATCCAGGCATTGTTTTGGTTGTTTTGATTGAGAGGGTGTAAAAGAAAAGATGTTCTTAGTATCACAGAGACTTTCCCGAGGCTCTGATACCACTTATAGAACCTAAGACCTTGATAGATCTTTGAGCGCTCGTGGATCGATAGTAATGTTTATGTAATCACAAACACACTAATAGAAAGTCTCGAATACTTGTATTCTAAAGCGGAAATTAAACACAAGTAAAAACACAGATAACTAAGAACGTTTGATCCTCTATGGATCTTTGATTAATACTAAGAACTTGTTTTTCTAAACTCGTACATCATACATAATAATGTGTTCCTTTTATAGATAAGGAACCCTAAATCGTTTCACTAGAAACCCTAAACCGTTTCACAAGAAACGTATCTTCTAAAAACTAAACAAGATAATCATAACAGTTTCCTAATAAAACTCGTACATATCTTAACTAATAATAAAATACGCGGAATATCTATATCAGCAGAAACAAACTACGCAGAATCTCTACTTCCGCAGAAACACTTCTTCAGCAGATTCCAGCCCTTCAGCAGAATCCATCAGCAGTATTCTTCAGCAGAATTCTTACTTAGCAGAATTCCCAACAAATGATTAAAAGGGTAACTTTTATCACTAAAGCTTGTAGCCCACCATATTAAAAGGGGAGTAATTGACACACTCATAAATTTGATTGGGACGCTTAATGTACAAACACTTAAAGCAGTTTATATTTACAATACAATTGTTTAATGCATGTTTTGGAGTGTCACAATCAAATATGTGAGTGTGCAAATCACCTCCCCTATTAAAAGGGTACTATTGGGTCCATTCAGTACCAAAGCGTCCTTAAACAAGGATTTTAATACAAATTATCCTAAGTGTCATATAACCTTGAACGCTCTCAGGTCACTGAGTGAACAGTCACTCAGTGAGTTATCTTCAAGATGCCTAGGACGAGTCTAAGAAGAAGGATTCACCATTCAGTGAGACGGAACTCTCTGAATGGCACCTAAGCCAAAGAAGAAGATAATGGGTTCAGTGAGTGATGACAATAACTCACTGAACCCCAGTCTCCTCAACAACTATGAAGAATGAAAGTTGAAGACTGAAGACCAAAGACTGAAGAACTTGAAGACTGAAAGAAAGGCAGGACAAGGCGGGAAAGATTTGAAGAGATAAGGAGAAGTCCTTATCAGGCTAAAGTCAAACTTCCCCTGAAAGGCTTCATAACAAGAACAGTGTCATCACTGTTACTCAGAAAGCAATATTGTCCTATACCCAAAATAGGTTCTTGTAACAGTGACAAAATACATCAGTATTTTATCCTGATTAGCTTAGGTCATCTTTTGTCTTTTAATTCACGGGTGCTCTTTTTACTTGTATATAAATAGGATCATAAGGGAGTAAAAGTGGACAAGTTTGTGCAATTAATACTTAGACATTCACAAACCACTTTTACTCCTCCAAAGAGCAACCTAGTCCCTGAGATAGCTTAGTGGTTCCTTATAGTTGCCACTTAAGCTTAGCTTAAGTTTAGAGAGGAGACATATCATACTTTTCATTTCAATCCCAAGTATTTTTTCCGCAAACACTTGGGTATAGATTCTTTTGATTAACTTCTAATAAGAATTTAAACGTTGAAAAACTCTTGTCTTTATCATTTATGTTTTTACTTATTTGTTTAGTTAATCAATACATTACTAAGTCATGGAACACGGTTAGCTTAACTTTGTAGTTAATTTTAATCGTGTAAGGAGAACAACAAGTGGTATCAGAGCCTCTGGTTTATAAAACTTTTCAAAAACTAAAGAGTGCTCAAAAGTTTTTAAAACCAAGATCCTACCATGGCTGATAGTAATGTACCCCAGCTAGTTGATAAAAAGGGTGGAAGCTATTCAGCTGTCGCCCCTAGACTAGAAGCTGGTAAATTTAGCAAGTGGAAAAAGTGTATGCTTTGCTACTTGACTGGTATGGAACCATACTACATCACATGTATTAATGAAGGTCCCTTTGTCCCTAAAACTGCTGAAGGGTTACTGATTCGTCAATTATAGTATATAAATTTCTACAAGGATTACACAGAAAATTATGTAAACCCGAGTCGTTTTTCGCAACGAAGATGTGAATGGAATTTTGTGATTTCGATATGTGAAACGTGTCGTGAATAGTGAAATAAGTGAGATTTTGGATTTTTAAGCTAAAATATGTGAACATAAACTAAAAACCATGTAATAAGCAAGGAAAATGTTTATCTAAAGCTCACGTAACTAAAAACGTAAAGGAAAACTAAAAACGCGCTTAAACCGGGAAATCCCGAGCCTAAAACGTGAAATCTAAGAAATATTAACCCTAGGAATGTAAATATAATTTTCCTAAGTCCGAAATGATAAAAGAAAATTTTAGAAAAAAGAATTATATTTTTTTGACTTTTATTTAATTTTTTATGAATTAAAAACTAAATTTAAAAGAAAAATAGATTAAAAATACTAAATATAAATGGAAAATTACCAAAAATTACAGGAAAGTCCTAAATTATATTCTAGTCCTAGGAAAAATAAAAGCTTGGTGCCAGCTTATTTGGATAAGCTGTAAATAAGCAAAGATAGGAAATAAGCAAAAGAAAGAAAAAAAATGGTTCAATAAAAAAAAGTGCAAACTATAACCAAGACAAGTCCCAAGGGCAGTTGGTGAAGTGGTGTTGTGTTGAGGTTTGGTTGTGCAGACCAGGGTTCGAATCCCTGGTCTTGCACTTTTTGAAAACTTTTTTTTTTTATTTTTTCTTTTTACAAACTTGAAAAGCACTTGAAAATAAGCAATAATTATAACTACAACTATTTTTGATTCTATGAAATAAGCTCAGAAACAGCTAAGGGAAACAGAACAGTGGGATTTTAACTAAATAAACTAAGGCCCAAAAGCTTATAAGCTAATAAGCTATCCTAAGCTAGAAAGGAACTAGAAAAAGCTAAAATAGACTAAAACTAATATAAATAAGCAAATGGGAACAGAAGAAGTCACAAAAATAAGCAAATAAGCACTGGACCAAATCAAATAAGAAAATGAGGGACTGCTACTTGAGATGCACAGGGCAAAAATAGGGTATTTTAAGCCAATGAAAAGCTAGGAAAAGCTAACAAAAGAAAATCTAAAAAATATGGAATAGGTATACAAGCTACTCAATAATAATTGTACCAAATTTCAGAGCATTTGAACTTATATTGAGCTCATTAAAAATCAAAAACAAAGGCTAATTTGGGCAAAATTCAAATGTGTAGACTGCAAAGGATGTGGTTCTGTGCAGATTTGAGCAAAAGGGATCCAAGCTTTATGAGACTTAATCAACTACTGAATATGGACTGAATTGGACACAAAAATACCAAAAGCTAGCATAGAAATAACTTATAGCTTTAATAAGTTGAAATGATCAGTACTTATCCTATAAATACACTAACCAACTCAAAACATCAAAATCAACAAAAACAGATTAAAAACCCCTACTAACAGCTAATTTGGACTAAAATGAGCAAGATCAAAAGTCATCCAAGTGCATATGAACAGTAAACCCTGGTTTGACCCATTTTGACCCTTAACCCAAACACTCCTTATTAAGGACTGTTTTGAATTTTTAACTAGTTAAGGCCATACTAAGCTATGTTCTCTGAAAACAGATGATTTACCAACTATATTAAAACCTAAAAAAAGCACTAAGCAATCCCCAATAAGCACTAAATTAAGCAATTAAGCAGTTTGACTTTTTGTTGACTTTATTTAACTATCCTAAATTATTTGAAATTAAAACTGAGTAAGCAAAAGGGAACTCACAATAAGCTAACAGTAGCTTATATAAGCTTAATGAAACAGAGAAAAGAGCTTTTGAAATATAAGCAACAACTAATTCGAATTACTAAATCACAATTAATCTTGAATTATAAGTAAACAGTACAAGGCTTTTGAAATTTAACTAAGATTGAAATTGAAATTACAATAATCCGAAATTAAACTAAACTCTAAAGCTTATCTAAATTCGACTTAAATGCTACACTAAACTAGGGGTGGCAATTCAGTCGGGTTCGGGTTCACGGGTTCGGGTTATCGGGTTCGCGGGTCAGAAACCTTCAACCCGAACCTGACCCGTTTAATAAACGGGTCAATCAGGTCGACCCAAAACCGACCTGAAACCTATTCAGTCTCAACCCTAACCTGCTAATTTTCGGGTCGGTCTCAGGTCGGGTTTCGGGTTAGCGGGTTAATTCGGGTTAACTGGTTAACGGGTTCGGGTTAGTGGGTTCGCGGGTCAGAAACCTTCAACCCGAACCTGACCCGTTTAATAAACGGGTCAATCAGGTCGACCCAAAACCGACCTGAAACCTATTTAGTCTCAACACTAACCTGCTAATTTTCGTGTCGGTCTCAGGTCGGGTTTCGGGTCGTGTCGGAAATTGCCACCCCTACACTAAACTACTCTAAATTACACTACTCCTAACTTCGAACTAATAACTAACTAAAAAATTTTCTTCTCTGTGTGTGAGGAGGTGTTTTATATCCTTCAAAAAGCTTCTCTCGGCTTCCTTGATCATTCTCATCCCTTGGATTACTTCGAATCAATCTAAGCCATCAAATTGGATTTTGGCGCCAAAATGGCTGGGTGGATTTCCAGCGTGGAAATGGGTTGACTTTGTGAAGATGTAGCGCATTGGGGGGGGGGGGGGAAGGAGGCTGTGGCAGTGAAAAGAAGGAGACAAGGAGGGGACAAGGTTGTCTGGTTATCTTGGTATGGGGAAGGGAGAAAGCGGGAAAGGGGATAAAGGAGGGGGTTAACTTTTTGGTTTAACCGGATTTTATTAATAAAATGGGTACGGGTTAAGGGCGTGTTGGGTTGGGTTTTTTTTTGGGCCAGGTTTAGGATTTGTTAGTTTTAGGATTTGGTTTTATTTAGTTTAGGATTTGGTTTAGAATTTGGTTTTAGGTTTAGGGGTTAAACTTGCCAACTTTGCGAACTTGATTCCAAGGTAATTTTTTACAATTGATGGAACATCAAGGGTTGATTTGACATCTTGTGCATAAATTGATTTATCTTTGAGAAATTTCTCCCCGGCCTCTGCTTTTGACGACTTTCCAATCTCGTGCTCGGTTTTGTCTTTTTGTCTTCGTTTTTGTCCCTTTTCTCAATATCCGTACCTGCACATGCATAAACACAAAACACAACATATTTGGCATATTTGGTTAGTTTTTGGTCTATTTGGTCCATTTTATTAGGTAAAAGGTATGTGTAATTTAACACATACCAAAATCCCCCAAACTAAGGTATTGTCTTGTCCTCACGCAATGTTATCAACTCACGCTTTTGAAACCAAAAATTTCAAACCTCTTTTTACTAACTTTGAAAAGTAGCAAAATATTCTAAAGAGATTTAAGAAATCAATAGTTATACAAAAACGCCCCGTTTTTCCATTTTATTCACACTTACACTATTTTTGTATTTTTCTCTTTTTCTTGTGACGGGATGTTGACTTTCATTATTTCACAATAACTTTTAGGATCACGGAGTAGGAAACACAACTCATAAAGAAGTGACCATACGAATAAAATTCATCGTCCTTGATTTTTCACAAGTCCCCAAACCAAGCTTAAAAACGAAATCATTGTTAAATACAAGTTAAGATGCTAATGCTACTCATGAATGTAATTTGTAAACTTTTCACTCCCCAATTCTTCTATAAGTTTGGCAAGTGTGCTCATTTTCAAAAGTTTGATCACAGAAATCGATATTATTATGGTTGTTACTTGTTTAAGTCAAATACTAATTTACCGGGAACCTCGAAAATCTAAGGATCGAAAAGGGCCTTTTCCATGTAGCGGCTTTCTTCTCGGCACATCCCAAACCAGTTGGTTTTAGGTGACCAGGCTTTTGACTCCCAACAGAGAGTAGTACCGGAATCAGCGGAATTTCGATTTCAAAGATTTTGGATATTCCCACTAAGTTGGTATTAAAAACTTAAATAAGTAACAACAAACGATCATTTAGAGATCAGAGACTCAAAGGTGAGATCACTCCATGTAACGGCTTTCTTCTCGGCACATCCCAAACCAATTGGTTTTAGGTGACCAGGCTTTTGACACCTCACAGAGAATAGTACCGGAGCTTTCGGGACCTTTGAAATCAACAATCTACCAAATTACCGTTTAACCTTTATGACAAAAATGACGAATACTAGTTCAACTATTGATTTAAATTTAAGAAAAAGCAAATTTCGTACATTTATTTACATTTATTCATATAAACAATATATACATCTTTACTTTGCAACATTATAACTTATTGCATTTTGCAATATCATTCCATTTTCTCATTTTGCAATATCATTCCTTTTTTTCTTTTCTTTTTTTTTCTTTTCTTTCCTTTATATATATATATATATATATATATATATATATATATATATATATATATATATATATATATATATATATATGAAAGTATGCTTTCTCCAAAATTTAAATAAAAAGTTGAACTCGGACTCTATATCAAAATTGTATAAAAGTTTGTAATAAAACGATTTCTAAGTTTAAAAATTTGAAAACAGCACTAATTTAACTTCTGGGAGGAAAAACTACAAATTACACTGATGAACTTTTAAGATAACCAACTAATCCTTGCTTAGCATCACAACTTATAATTAACTCTATCATTTCTCGTTCTTCGCAAATTTAAAATCTTTAATAAAAAGATCCGCGAATGCTTAGTCAAAAAGGTTAAGGGGACAAGCCAGGGCTTAACACGCCCGGTCAAGTCAAAATTCTATTCCTACTCTAACCAACGGAAAATCAACAATGTGTCAAAACACTAACGATATTTTTGCAAAAAAAATAAAATTTTCTCTTTTTTTTCATTTTTTTTTTTTTTTTCATTTTTTGGAGGAAAAACGGAGTTGCGAGAGTATACGACAAAATGCAAGGTAAAATCAAATCGAAAGATTACCCCCCCCCCCCCCAGACTAAAACGAAACATTGTCCTCAATGTTTTAAAAGAAAGGTTCTCCTACATAAATCTAAGGCCGTTTATTAATTATGCCAAAAGATAAACGTTAGTCGATAAGATTAAGGATACCGGATTTCTCATTCAGCACTGTATGATGAGACTCGAGTGGAGTAAAGATAAAACCACGAGCACGAGAGTCTTCAAACTTCGGGCAAATCCTGGACATAAACAACAACAACCACAAAACACAAGAAATGAAAGAGGCAGACCTCCTCACGTTACACTTATTAGAAAGAAAATAGAAAGAAGATACAGAGATAAGCATGGGTTCCCTCCCATGAAGCGCTTGTTTTTTATCGAGTCATTAGCTTGACTCGCCCCAAATTCATTGGTCCATGGGGAAGCAAGTGGAAGCGAAAATCTTCATCGGACTTTCATTCAAGATGTTTGGATAATCATTGAATTTTAATGAAAGTTCCACACCGATGAGATACATCCGGCTCAAAAGAATGATAAATGGAGATGTCGGGGTCAAAAATGGTGTCTTCACTCCCGAACGAGTGAAGGAAAGGACAAGCTACCCTATATGTGAAGAAGGGTAGAAAGATCCCGATAACAATTATGATATAATCGTCATCATTATCAGATTTGTCATTTAAGCTTTTAAGGCCATGATCTAAAAGCACCTCAGGATGGAGATTCGGAATTGTGTCTTTAATAAGCAACTGCTCACTATAGATCACGTTTCCCTCCGAGTCCTTAGAGTAATCATACTCCGGCGGAGATATGATGTGAGAGAGTTCATCGGTGAACTCCTCGAGAAGATAATCACTCTTATGAAGTACGTCTTTGAGCTTGGGCTCTGGAAGGATATACGGAGGTGGGACATGTGCTGTACTTTGTATGCTAAAAGTTTGCACCTCGTCCATTAATGTCTCCATATCTGACTCATCACTTTCCTTGTTATGAATATCAAAAATTTGATTGTCTGAAATTAGAGTAAATTCATAATCAAAATCAAACAAAGGATTTGTGATAGTCATATCGAATGTTTGGTAAGTAGAATCAGGAGGATCGAAAGGTTCCTCGGATACCTTTGGGATTGGAACAAGGTCATCAATTTCCTTAAGAGGATTGATTTCGACTTCCTTGTCCCCTATTAAAAAGGCATCTAAAGGGTCTTCAATAAGTGAGATTGATCTCTGAGTTCTCTTCTTCCTCCTCATCACTCTCTTCTGAGTAATATAAGTCAATAGGAGGATTTTGTTTTCTAAGAATCATCTCCTTAAGACCGTTTATTTCAGTTTGAAAGTTCATGTTGAGTTGATTTTGAGCAATAACTATTTTAGTAATCAATTCAGCTCTAGTTAACTCGCTTTAAAGAAGGTGCTGAGGGGTTGTGTATTGTGAAGGTTGGTCAAATTCGGATGATGTCTGATTGTTATAAGGGTTCTACTCATAGACAAGCATGTTTCCCGTTCGACAATCAAATTCCGGATGAGGACAACCTCCACAAAATTCACACAAGTATGTCTCCATATGATGTTGTGGGGGTTGGTTGAAAAATTCGGGTGTTTCATTGTAGTAATAGGGATTGTGGTCATAGACAAACCCGTTTCCCGAATCCATAATGTTACAACCGGGGCAGTTTCCACCATTAGGGGGGCCTCCACACCATTCACAACCATAATGGTAAGATGAAGACATAAAAGAATTAAACGGGTAAAAGGAATGAGAAGATTATTTTTGGATTTTTATAATTTAGAAGCATTTGAAGATCACAAAAGAAAAAGGAAAATAGATTTGAAAAGAAAATCTTTTTGGGTTTTTATAAGAAAATATTTACGAGAGAAAACGATAACTTCTCGAGAGAAGGGTCTTCAAAACATGCATCGACAAACGAGAATCGAAAATTCACTTCAAGCCTTCCCCGGAAGCGGCGCCAAAAATTGATTCGTCAATTATAGTATATAAATTTCCACAAGGATTACACAGGAAATTATGTAAACCCGAGTCATTTTTTTCAACGAAGGAGTGAATGGAATTTTGTGATTTCGATTTGTGAAACGTGTCATGAATAGTGAAATAAGTGAGATTTTGGATTTTTAAGCTAAAATATGTGAACATAAACTAAAAACCATGTAATAAGCAAGGAAAATGTTTATCTAAAGCTCACGTAACTAAAAACGTAAAGGAAAACTAAAAACGCGCTTAAACCGAGAAATCCCGAGCCTAAAACGTGAAATCTAAGAAGTATTAACCCTAGGAATGTAAATATAATTTTCCTAAGTCCGAAATGATAAAAGAAAATTTTAGAAAAAAGAATTATATTTTTTTGACTTTTATTTAATTTTTTATGAATTAAAAACTAAATTTAAAAGAAAAATAGATTAAAAATACTAAATGTAAATGGAAAATTACCAAAAATTACAGGAAAGTCCTAAATTATATTCTAGTCCTAGGAAAAATAAAAGCTTGGTGCCAGCTTATTTGGATAAGCTGTAAATAAGCAAAGATAGGAAATAAGCAAAAGAAAGAAAAAAAATGGTTCAATAAAAAAAATGCAAACTATAACCAAGACAAGTCCCAAGGGCAGTTGGTGAAGTGGTGTTGTGTTGAGGTTTGGTTGTGCAGACCAGGGTTCGAATCCCTGGTCTTGCACTTTTTGAAAACTTTTTTTTTTTTTTTTTTCTTTTTACAAACTTGAAAAGCACTTGAAAATAAGCAATAATTATAACTACAACTATTTTTGATTCTATGAAATAAGCTCAGAAACAGCTAAGGGAAACAGAACAGTGGGATTTTAACTAAATAAACTAAGGCCCAAAAGCTTATAAGCTAATAAGCTATCCTAAGCTAGAAAGGAACTAGAAAAAGCTAAAATAGACTAAAACTAATATAAATAAGCAAATGGGAACAGAAGAAGTCACAAAAATAAGCAAATAAGCACTGGACCAAATCAAATAAGAAAATGAGGGACTGCTACTTGAGATGATCGGTCAATTATAGTATATATTTTTTCGAAGGAAACACAAAGGAAATATGTGTAACCCGGGTCGTTTTCCCAACGAAGGAATGAATGGAATTTTGTGATTTTGAATTCGTGAATCGTGTGTGATGAATAGTGAAAAGGGATATTTTTGGCTTTTTAAACTAAAAATATGAAAATATAAGATAAAAACAAGTAATAAAGTAATTAAAACAAATAAGCAAAGATCCGCGAGCTTAAAAAGTGAAAACTAAAAAAAAACTAATCCTAGAAATATATGATAACAACTAAATTATGCTAAGCAAAGATAAAAATAAAACTAGTAGAAAGTAAATAATCTAAAGTTAACGATAACAACTAAAAATAATAAACTAGATTATACTAAGCAAGCAAATAAGAAAATATATGATAAAAATATATACTTGTTATGCAAATCAAACACATAGCAAATATTTCCATAAACATAATTATTATACAAAAATTAAGAACTATTAAAGATTTAAAAAGCAAAGAAAGTAGAACCCGGGTGAAGAAACGAGAGTAATAAAACCAACCGATCTAATAAGCACAAATTAACACAAAAGTCTACAACTTTATTAATCTTATCCACTAATTAGTAAGTAAAGTTTAAAACTTTATTTACTAAAAAGCTTAAAAATTACTAAAGTTTCAAACTTTATGTATAAAAAATGCTTAAAGACCCTTAAGCTCCGGCCTTAGCGGTAGAGATGATAAGAAACAAAGAAAGATACAAACTTTAACAAGGGTTAGTAAATAATAAGCAATAACAAGCACTACTATTATTTGTAATAAGCTAAAAGTGATCTAAAAATTTTAAAAGATTTAAACTTTATAACTAAGAACTATTAGATCTAAGTCCACCTGAAGCTAAGTTGCCTACTACGAAGAATAGACGCGAATCGGGTATGTTTAAGGACTAGATCTAAATGAACAAGCTATTAAATAGCTTATTGTTCAAGAAAAACTTAAAAAGTTGCAAACTTTATATATAAAAAAATTAATAAAACTAACTAGATCTAATTAATAAGCTAATATAATAAGCTACAATAAGCTATTAAGCTAATATAGATTAATAGATAAGAAAAGAAAATGAAAAATAAAGTAAAGAGATGATTAGAATAAGAAGTAATAAACTAAAAAGAAAACATAAACTTTATTAATAAAAAGTTGGCTACACAATAAGTACTTGAAAAAGCTAGTTAAAAAAAATAAACTATTACAATACCTCTCAAAAAATTAAACTAAATATTATTCTAAAAAATAAGAACTGCTACCAAATAAGAAAGGTGTGTGTGAAGAATAAAAGTGCGGAGTGAATTTAATGTGTTAAAATTTAATGCATGCTATCTATGAAATAATGCTTGAATAATGCCCTCAATTTTTGCTCCATCGGGTGATTAAATAGCCATCATACACGCTTCATTCATTGAATGTAGACAATTTCTTTCAACAAACAGGCCACGTGGCTCGAGCTGGTTGGAGGAAATAATTTGGTGCGTTTGAGAGTGGTGATGGATTTAGCTTCAATGCGCCAGGGTGAATTAATTTTGGGCAGTTGAAAACACGCTCAGCCAAAAGATACTGCTCCTCCATTTGCTTCATTTCAATTATTTATGTGGTCTTTGTCTTCACATGCATGGCTTCCATTTCACAAGTGACGTAGGAATCAAATTTTATCAAATGGAGTGGGACCCACCACTACTAGACATGGAATTAATTCTAACTTCGGCCTCACTTGTTACTTTACACCCCTGGCTTCACTCTTAGTCCTTATCTTCTTTAAACTTCATATGACTTAAAACATTTGGTCCCTCATCGATCTTTATATTTAATTCATTGGTCCTTGAAATAAATAATCTTTAAATTTCTCTTCTTTTGCCTCGATGCTCCAAATAAAATTAACGATAGACTCGCCATTTCCGTGCTCTTTCTAAATCTCGTGCTCGTTTTTGTCCATTTTGCCTTCCTTTTGTCTATTTCTCACATATCCGCACCTGCACATGCATAAACACAAAAACACAACATATTTGGCATATTTGGTTAGTTTTTGGTCTATTAAATCTGTTTTATGGTCAAGAAAAGGTATGTGTTTTCACACATACCAGAGGGACTGCTACTTGAGATGCACAGGGCAAAAATAGGGTATTTTAAGCCAATGAAAAGCTAGGAAAAGCTAATAAAAAAAATCTAAAAAATATGGAATAGGTATACAAGCTACCCAATAATAATTGTACCAAATTTCAGAGCATTTGAGCTTATATTGAGCTGATTAAAAATCAAAAAACAAAGGCTTATTTGGGCAAAATTCAAATGTGCAGACTGCAAAGGATGTGGTTCTGTGCAGATTTGAGCAAAAGGGATCCAAGCTTTATGAGACTTAATCAACTACTGAATATGGACTGAATTGGACACAAAAATACCAAAAGCTAGCATAGAAATAGCTTATAGCTTTAATAAGCTGAAATGATCAGTACTTATCCTATAAATACACTAACCAACTCAAAACATCAAAATCAACAAAAACAGATTAAAAACCCCTACTAACAACTAATTTGGACTAAAATGAGCAAGATCAAAAGTCATCCAAGTGCATATGAACAGTAGACCCTGGTTTGACCCATTTTGACCCTTAACCCAAATACTCCTTATTAAGGACTGTTTTGAGTTTTTAACTAGTTAAGGCCAGACTAAGCTATGTTCTCTGAAAACAGATGATTTACCAACTATATTAAAACCTAAAAAAAGCACTAAGCAATCCCCAATAAGCACTAAATTAAGCAATTAAGCAGTTTGACTTTTTGTTGACTTTATTTGACTATCCTAAATTATTTGAAATTAAAACTGAGTAAGCAAAAGGGAACTCACAATAAGCTAACAGTAGCTTATATAAGCTTAATGAAACAGAGAAAAGAGCCTTTGAAATATAAGCAACAACTAATTCGAATTACTAAATCGCAATTAATCTTGAATTATAAGTAAACAGTACAAGTCTTTTGAAATTTAACTAAGATTGAAATTGAAATTACAATAATCCGAAATTAAACTAAACTCTAAAGCTTATCTAAATTGGACTTAAATGCTACACTAAACTACTCTAAATTACACTACTCCTAACTTCGAACTAATAACTAACTAAAATTTTTTCTTCTCTGTGTGTGAGGAGGTGTTTTATATCCTTTAAAAGGCTTCTCTCAGCTTCCTTGATCATTCTCATCCCTTGGATTACTTCGAATCAATCTAAGCCGTCAAATTGGATTTTGGCGCCAAAATGGCTGGGTGGATTTCCAGCGTGGAAATGGGTTGACTTTGTGAAGATGTAGCGCATGGGGGGGAGGCTGTGGCAGTGAAAAGAAGGAGACAAGGAGGGGACAAGGTTGTCTGGTTATCTTGGTCTTGGGAAGGGAGAAAGCGGGAAAGGGGATAAAGGAGGGGGTTGACTTTTTGGTTTGACCGGATTTTATTAATAAAATGGGGTACAGGTTAAGGGTGTGTTGGGTTGGGTTTTTTTTTGGGCCAGGTTTAGGATTTGTTAGTTTTAGGATTTGGTTTTATTTAGTTTAGGATTTGGTTTAGAATTTGGTTTTAGGTTTAGGGGTTAAACTTGCCAACTTTGTTAACTTGATTCCAAGGGTAATTTTTGACAAGTGATGGAACATCAAGGGTTGATTTGACATCTTGGGCATAAACTGATTTATCTTTGAGAAATTTCTCCCCGGCCTCGGCTTTTGACGACTTTCCAATCTCGTGCTCGGTTTTGTCTTTTTGTCTTCGTTTTTGTCCCTTTTCTCAATATCCGTACCTGCACATGCATAAACACAAAAACACAACATATTTGGCATATTTGGTTAGTTTTTGGTCTATTTGGTCCGTTTTATTAGGTAAAAGGTATGTGTAATTTAACACATACCAGTTACCTAAACCTAGTGGACTATTGATGAGAAAAGGGTGGTTAACCAAGACCAACGCCTGAAAAGCATCATTATATCATGTCTTCCTGACGATACAATGGAATCAGTCATTAACTGTACAACAGCCAAACAAACTTGGCTTGACTTGGTTCACAGCTTTGAAAGTCCCTCAGATACCAAGGAAAATAGGATTATGGACCTGAAACTTGAGTATAATACTTTCAGGACCAAAGAATCTGAAAGTCTCTCTCAGACCTATACAAGATACAAAACCTTGATAAATGAACTATCAAATGATGGTGTAGTCTTGTCTAAGCATGAAATCAGTGTTGGCTTTGTCGACAGTCTCCCTGAGAAGTGGTTAAACTTCTCTCAGGGTCTTAGGAATGCTAATCACATTCAAAATCTTGAGCTCCCTGAGATCTATGGGAAGTTTGTCTATGAGGACAACTTAATCTCAAGGAGATACCCAGACTCAAAGAAAGCTCTTGAGACCAAAAAGGCCCAGGCAACCATACCCTTATCTACTGCCTTTTATTCTAATGGTGTTGTGCAGGATTTCCAAGAGAATTCTGATGATGAGGCTGATGAGAGAACCAGTGAGGAGTACCTTAATGACTTGCACACTGAATTTCAAGAAAGGGCACTCCTTGCTAACTCTAAACATTTTATTAAAAGAAATCAGTCAAACTTTTATAAAGCAAAAGCAAATGAAACCACTGAATGTTTCAAATGTGGTAAAAAGGGTCATTTTGCAAAAGATTGTTTTTCTAAAACCACCTCAGAACCCTCATATAAATTCTCTGGTAATAGTTCTTCTTCAGGAACTAACAAGTTTTAACCAAAAATTCTTCAGTCTACTCAACATTTTCAAAACAAAACTGTTCAAAATGTTCAAAAAGACTTTGAAGCTAAGTATAGAAAAGCTAAAGCTAAACTTGCTCTCTTTGAGGCCACTCCCTCAGTATCTCAGGCTGCTCAAACTACTAAACCTATTCAAACAAAGAACAAGGTACTTGTGGCTGAAGCCTATGACTGGGATGAAGAAGATGTCTCCTCAGATGATGAAGATGTAAGAGTCAGTGCACTGATGGCACTTTCATATAATGACCAGCTGGCTGTTGGAAAAAGCCATGCAAGAAATGGAGAGTAGGTTAACATCACCATGAAAAAGGTAAATATTTTACTATATATGGATGATGATTCTGACTGGCAATCTTACTTGAATTACATAAATATCTTAAGTTTGTTGAAGAGCATAGACTTAATTTGTTTTCAAAATACAATAAACTTGTTCAAGAATTAAATAAGTGTAGAGATAAACTACTTGTCTTAAAACAAGCCAAGCTAGAAGCTGTTACACTTCAAATTCAAAACACTGAAATTTTGAAACAAAACCAAGCTCTTCAAACTGAACTCAACGAAGAAAAGGCTGTCATTGAAAGCTAGACAACAAAAAATCTTAAAGTCTATGAAACTGTTAGTCTTATTCCTAGTTCTAAAAAGAAAATCATAGGAGAAGACCAACTCACTGAATCCCGTAGTGAGAGTCATAGTGAAAAGGCCTTTATACCAGCTGGCATATCTTTTGAGCAAGAAATGGAACCCAAGTCTAGTGACTGGGTTGAAAGAAACAACCCAGACAGTAAGTTACCTAACTTTGAGACTGGGAAAATCTTGCAACCTGAAAGTCAGGCTATCAAAGATATGCTTGGACTCACTGATAAACCCAGTAACACTGAGTCTGTTAATGAGTCTGAATCAGAATCACAAACACCTCTCCCACCACTGAAAGTCCTTCAGGGAGCAGCACCATGCTCAGACCTATCACCATTAGTTTACTCTCAACATTCTCCAACAGAGAAGTCAGGATTAGGTAGAACCATCCTGAAGAGACCTACACCTGAAGTCTCAGTTCCCACTGATGACTCAACACCTTCAGTCTCAACTGGGGTGAACACTGAAAGCCCTGATTCAAAATATGATCAGTTGGCTGAGTCTTCAGGCTGAGTAAATGATTGAATCATCTGAAAAACCTCAATCCAAGATTAAGGAACTCAAATCAGCTTCCTCAAGCACCTCCAAACCAAAATCTTCACCAAAACCTCAGCAAAGATGTGAACTGTGTAACTATACAAATCATTCCACTGATGATTGTTATAGAATCCTCTTTTGCATGATATGCAAAAAGGAAGATCACAGGACTTCTGATCACTTGTCATACACAGTCTCATCCAATGCTGCAACACACTTTAAAGCACAGGCCTTTCAGTATCCTTCTGATTCTAAACAGAAACAAAGGCAAAAGGCTAAGCCTTTTTCACCTTGTCCACATTGTGGTTTCAATGACCATCTTCCTGATGATTGTCTAATGGATCCTTGCTGTGACATATGTGGAGATCCCTCTCATGACACATCAGGACATGAAAAGGTCATTCAGGCTAGAAGAGGTACTACCAAGTCCTCTTCTCAGTCTACTGAGTCCACATCAACAACCAAATTTTATCTTTTAAAAAAGGCCATGCATCAATTGTATCTTTTAAAAAGGCCATTAAAGCCAAGCCCACCAAGAAGTGGGGTCACAGAAAAAACTGACACAGTTTACTATTTGTGCAGAGACATGCCAGGGAGCCTGTTTGGCATCTAGATAGTGGATGTTCAAGGAGCATGACTGGTGTGAAGGAATATCTGCACAAATATGTTGAGGAACCAGGACCTAAGGTGGTATTTGCTGACAATTCATCATGTCTCACTGAAGGTTATGGTTCAGTAAACTGTAGTGGAATAGTTTTTACTAGGATAGCTTATGTTAATGGCCTCAAGTACAATCTTATCAGTGTCAGTCAACTATGTGATGCTAAATACATAGTTCAATTTGATGATAAGCAAGGTACCATATTTAATGCAATTAAAGAAGTAGTTCTTATTGCACCAAGAAGACAAGATGTTTATGTGTTAGATATGTCTACTTTAACTCAGAATGGAACTTGTCTCTTTGCTAAAGCCACTGAAACTCTAAACTGGCTTTCGTATAAGAGACCCTCTCATCTGAATTTCAAAAACATACACAATCTTGTCAAACAAAACAAGGTCCTTGGCTTACCATCTCTTGTGTTTTCAAAGGATAAACCCTGCTCTGCCTGTGAAAAAGGTAAACATCATAGAGCATCCTTTAAAACCAAACAAAACTTCTCCATCAAAAGCTGCCTTCATCTTCTCCATATGGATCTTTTTGGACCTATCAGTCCTATGTCCATTCATCATGAGAAGTATACTCTGGTCATTGTGGATGAATGCTCAAGATACACTTAGGTTTACTTCCTGACCAAAAATAGTCAGGCAGCTGAAACAATCATGTCCTTTGTCAGGAACATTGAAAACCAAAATGACATAAAAGTCAAACAAATTAGGACTGACAATGGGACGGAGTTCAAAAACCATGATCTTGAGTGTTTCTGTGATGAAAAAGGAATTTCTCAAAACTTATTTTCTCCTTACACACCTGAACAAAATGGTGTTGCTGAAAGGAAGAATAGAACACTCATTGAAGCTGCTAGGACAATGCTAAATGGATCAGTACTATCCAAACATTTTTGGACTGAAGCAGTTAAGACTGCCTGTTATACTCAAAACAGATCTATCATTGTCAAGAGACATAGCAAAACTCCTTATGAGTTATTCAAAGGAAGGATCCTTGACATCAGCTATTTTCATGTCTTTGGGTGCCCTGTGTTTATTCATAATCACAAGGATCACTTAGAGAAATTTGATGCAAAAGCTGATGATGGATACTTTATAGGATACTCTCTTGTCTCTAAAGCCTTCAGGGTGTTCAATAAAAGGAGACAACAAACTGAGGAAACATTCCATGTCACCTTTGATGAGAGTACTGAAGCCATCAGATTCTCAAACACCTCAGTGGAAGAGATAGGAATTGATGATTCATCAAGATACCCTCCTGATGAATATCATCCTGATAGTAATCCCTACACTCAATATCAAGCAGATGCTGATATATCCTATTACATTATCCCACATAACCTCCCTTATCCAACCATCACTGAGTTTGTTGAAGCACAAACATGTACTGATGAAATCAATCAGTCTGAACAAAGTGTTCAGGAACCAATCAATCTCAGTGATCAACCAGGTCAGTCAGATACTCAAGATCCTGAAGATCTTCAAGTTTCTGCACCTGAACCTACACCACCACCCAATCAGGCCTCCACAAGTTCAAATCAATATCCAAGACCTCAGGACAGTTGGACTAGGTCTAAAGATATAGAACTTGTCAACATAATTGGAGAGCCCACTGAAGGAATGCTTACTAGAAGCATGGCTGCTAAACTTAAGGCAGCCTCAGCCAATGAATGTCTATTTGTGGACTTCATCTCGGATTCAGGCTATGCATGATGAACTAGAACAATTTGACAGAAACAAGGTAATGACCTTGGTCAAATGTCCTCAGGATGTTTCTATCATTGGCATGAAATGGGTATTCAAGAACAAAACTGATGAAAATGGCATAGTCATTAAAAACAAGGCCAGACTTGTTGCCAAAGGTTATAATCAACAAGAAGGCATTGACTATGAAGAAACATTTGCACCAGTTGCAAGAATGGAAGCCATCAGGATCTTCCTTGCATATGCAACCTACATGAACTTCAAAGTATATCAAATGGATGTAAAAAGTGCCTTCCTCAATGGATCACTGAAAGAAGAAGTTTATGTTCAACAACCCCTGGATTTGAAAGCAGTGAGTTTCCTGACTATGTCTACAAGCTTGACAAAGCCCTTTATGGACTGAAACAAGCTCCTAGGGCATGGTATGAAACTCTTCAGCCTTTCTCATCCAAAACAAATTTGTCAGAGGCAAGATAGACAACACATTGTTTATCTATAGGACAAAAGAAGATGTCAATCTTGTTCAGTGTATGTGAATGGCAACATATTTTGCTCAACAAGTTACAAACTTTGCAAATAGTTTGAAAAACTGATGGCAAAGAAATTTGAAATGAGTATAATGGGAGAACTCACTTACTTCCTTGGACTACAAATCAAACAGACTGATAAGGGAACCTCCATCAGTCAAGAAAAGTACACTAGAAGCCTACTGAAGAAGTATGAGCTCAGTGACTGTGCTTCAGTGAAAACTCCAATGGTTCCCCCAAACAACCTAGGTCCTGACCTTGCTGGTAAACCAGTAAATCAAACTCTTTTTAGAGGAATGATTGGATCATTGATGTACCTACTTGCATCAAGGCCTGAAATCCAATTCTTAGTATGTTTATGTGCCACTACTAATGAAGATTAAAACAACACTAAAACACAACTACGTGAAACAACGAATCATATTTTGTAACACCCCCAAATCTGGTATAGCGGAAGCATTCGGGTCATGGGGTGCTACTAAATTGAGTATCACAACACAAGGGTATAAAGAACGGAAAACATTTTCCGTTTAATACATTCATTCAAATTTAAATAAGTTTACAACAAGTTTTGATTTAAAAAAAATAAGCCCATAATAAAGTGGTTCCCATAAAACAAGTCTTAATAAAAGCCACAACAATTTTGGTCTAAAGCTATGACCCTTGCCTTGCCTTTTTGGTTTGCCTTAAAGATCCATCTCAAATACCTGAGAAAAACATGCTAAAAGTCAGCGTTATGCTGGTGAGTTCATAGGTTTAAAAGTAAGCAGTAAAATCAATAGTTGGACCATGAGTTTGGTATATGAACAAAGCAACCCATGCAATGTCATATAAAAATAGTGTCTATTACGTTAGCACTAAGTTCATGCAACCGAAGCTATAACAGTGTGCATGCTCTAGAAGCATGTTTAAATATCGGGGCCCGGCAAGTGTTTATCCCAGACACTTGTAGTTTCGACATGGTATACGTTCGTTTGCCTATCCGGTCAACCCGAACGGGGACGTTACTCCCAATAGATCTATTTATAACATTCGCGCTTCCCAGCAGGAATTGACGGTTCATGAGTTGGGCATAAAGGGACATAACAGGGCTTAGGCTAATCCACGTAATAGCATAACAATAGTTAGGTCCATAAAAAGTTTTGCATGTTTCTCACCCCAATTATAAAACAGTTTAAATAGAGTGGGGCTATAAACTCACCTTGTTAAGTAGTAGCAAGATCACAAGTAGTTCAAATAGAGTGCGGCACCGACACGCGACCTAGATTAGTAAGATACGTTTTAGTTCATAATTCGAGTTCAAAGGTTTCAATTATTTCAGAAGTTTATGTTGGTGTTGCTGGTGTGGCAGCAGTTAGGTTTAAAGAAAACTATGTTTTTAATATTTTCCTGATATTGGCTCAAAGGAGTGTACAGATGTACAAAAGAATAGAAATGGTGACTCTTGTGTTAAAGCTATAGGAAGAGTATGCACGAAGAGTAAGGATCTCAACATGTCGATGTGAACGATTTTATAGGTCGGTTGATATTTAAATGATCGAACGTGTGTATATATTTATATTTATATATACATGTGAAAAATAAATATGGTTGGAAAAAGAGTTTTACTAATATATAAGATGCTATAATTTTTGTGAGAGCATAATGTTTAACAAAATAATAATCTCGTTTGCTTGTCTTATATAAGCTTTGTTATACCCGTTTCAAATCGTAAGTTATAAAATGATTAGTTAGTTTACGGTTCCCTAATATATCTAAGTGTCTATATTAAAAGTTTAGACCATTCCGAGTGAATAATCTCATGTCATATGTTTATATTTTTAAGTGTTTAAATCATTTGTGTCGTTAAACCTCTTTTTGAATCGTATGATACGTTTATAGCGTTTCTTAAAATGTATATTAACAATCAAACTTTTAATATTGCGATGTTTAGCTATTTCATTATATGTTGTCATCTTAGGTTAAATAATCACAAGTTTTTATAAAATGTCGAGTTATATTAACGTGAGTCGAGGAGGGGGAATGGGCTGCGGCCCAAAATGAAGTCAGAGGAACAGCCCAACTTTGGGCTTTTAGTGGACATGGTGCGATAAGTGTGGAAAAATAAATGTGTGCGAACAAACACTGATGGGCTTCGGCCCAATCAGTAAAAACGTCACCAGCGGAAATGAAAGTAAACAAAATAGTCCAATGCTATCTTGTTGAATTTAACGAGCGGTCAAATGAAATATCTTTCTCAGTGCACTTATTTGAACTTAGAAACACAAGTATAATGTTTTCCTATCCTTTTGTCCCAACTTATAACCCAAGCACTTACAGTAACATGTTTTACTTTTGACCAAGAATGAGAAATACCGATAAAGAACATAGCAGCAGTCCTATGTCTTAGTTCAACTGTGGTATACTCAAAACAGAATTTCTCAAACATACCAACCAACTCAACTAATTCAATATGACCGAATGGGTTGGATTACTAGTGTGAGTGAGACTTAGTCTCGAGCTCGCTGTGGGGATTACACACCCACCACTGGTAAGGACCAGGGCTAGAATGGCGACTCGCGAGTGTCGACCAACTCCTGTTGGAGCTAGTTCTCGGCTGGGACTAGTAGTCCTAGGCCACGACATGCTTGTCCTCGAGTGATTAGAAGGTTCTTGAGTCGAGTACCACTCGACTCAACCCTGAACACGACCATAACACAGGTCAGTGAGTTCTTTGAACCCGCACAATACATCAAGAATAAGGCTTTCTTTTTAGACATTAACGCAAACACCTTGTGTGTATCTTTTAGAACACAATATGGCTACTTAAACTCTTAACCACAACCATCTTAACTGATGCATCAATTCGTCAAGAGTTTATACAATAAGTACAACATCCAGGTTTCGAGCCAATATTAGTTAAAAAAAATCATTTTCGAGGTTCATTTAACCACACTCTAACACGCATATTAACATCAGATTTGACCTAGCAACGACCCAAAAAGAAGATTTCATAACAAAATAACAACAAAGTACAACGATTCGAAAGTATTCACAATAATTACAACATATTCATTCGAATGGAAGTAAGAATCAAAAAGGAAAAGTTTAGGGTTCTTACAACTAGTAGTTCAACTACTAGGAAGTTGAGATGAGATCGAAGGAAACTCGGATGAGATCGATGAAACCCGAATCGAACCCAGCAAATCCACACACCCTCTTGCTAACGAATTTCTTCCCCTCGTGCACTTCGAATTTACTTAGTTTC
The DNA here is from genome assembly GCA_021014915.2 of Artemisia tridentata subsp. tridentata. Classification (NCBI taxonomy): domain Eukaryota; kingdom Viridiplantae; phylum Streptophyta; class Magnoliopsida; order Asterales; family Asteraceae; genus Artemisia; species Artemisia tridentata. Next base: position 37,339,435 of record CP139501.1, read on the forward strand.
TCTTGTGAAATTTTTGGTGGCGTGTGGGTTTACTAAGATCGATGGGGTCTTTAAAATAGGAATCAAAGAAAGTTTTGATGCCTTCTCCTCTCCTCCCAGACGCTCCATAGCCATCAAAGGAAACAATTTCGTCATCCCCTTTGTTGTTTGCGTTGACTTGAGCTCGACAGAAGGTGGCAGTAGAGGTGGAGACAAATGGGTTCTTGTTTTGATTATACATCACTTGTTTGTTTGATGTGGTTTTAAGATTGGAACAAAAGAGATGATGTCTTCCCTTGTTGCTGCTGCTCTCAGAGGATTCAGATGAAACCAAAACCGATAAGTGAGGAAAGAGAGAGAGTGTGGGGTTCGGTTTAGCTTATATCCTTTTTCTTTTTCTTTTTTTTTTTTTTTTTGTATTAAGGAAAGTGAAGTGGGATAAGTAAGAAAATAAATGTAATGTTCCATTATAATAAAAGGTGAGGGTTGAACTTAGTAGTTTCAAGTGTATCCCGGGTCTCGCTGAGACTTTGATTTGATAAGTGCTTTCCGGGTTATCGTGAACACGGAAAATATAGTGTTGGTGTCATTTTCCTTCAGACTGACACGGTATAAAATCTATTGACTCCGGAATAAAATTATAGGGTTTAACTTTTACTAATCTGTTGTCGGTACGCGTGTGGTGTCGTTTTTCGAGAAAACGAGATAACCTCTCGTTTTGTTATGTTGGCGTTTTGTAAATGTCAAAAAGTGAAAGTTTCGCCTTTTCTGATAAAATTTAATAGTTTTGGTGAGTTACTGTACGCTACAGAGTGCGGGTTTGCTTCCCGTGATCGTCATGTAAACACATAAATGTTTAATCTAATAGTTAGGTAATAATAAATAGACATTTATTATTAAAAATATAGGTGGAAATTTACCGTTTGTCACATCCTCCCCGCCTTAGAACGAAAACCGTCCTCGGTTTTCACTTAGAATTGTTTGATGAGTTTGTGAAGAGGTGTGGGTATTTGCGCTTGATTTCGTCCTCGCGCTCCCACGTGTATTCGGGTCCCCTTCGGGAGTTCCAGCGAACTTTTACAATAGGGATGCGGCTTTGTTTGAGCCGTTTGACTTCTCGATCCATTATTTCAGCTGGTTCTTCAATGAAATTCAGTCTCTCGTCGACCTGAATTTCTTCCAAAGGAATAGCAAGAGTTTCGTCCGAAAGGCATTTCTTGAGATTGCTCACGTGAAACACATTATGTACTGAGCTGAGTTCGGACGGTAGCTCAAGTTGGTAAGCTACCGGTTCGATTTTGGCGATGATTTTGAAAGGTCCAATGTAGCGGGGGTTTAGTTTCCCACGTTTCCCGAACCGGATTACGCCTTTCCATGGCGAGACCTTTAACATGACGTGGTCACCAACCTGGAATTCAAGTGGTCTTCGCCTTTTGTCAGCATAGCTTTTCTGTCGATCTCGAGCCGCTTGTAAACGACTCTTGATTTGTACAATCTTTTCAGTGGTTTCTTGCACTAGTTCAGGACCAGTGATTTGGCTTTCTCCAACTTCAGCCCAACATATAGGGGATCTGCACTTTCGTCCATAGAGTGCTTCGTAGGGTGCGGCTTTGATGCTTGTGTGATAGCTGTTATTGTAAGAGAATTCGGCTAGAGGTAGGTGTCGATCCCAACTACTTCCAAAGTCTATCACACACGCTCTTAGCATATCTTCTAGTGTTTGGATGGTTCTTTCACTTTGACCATCGGTTTGCGGATGATATGCAGTACTCATATGAAGATCGGAACCCAAAGCACTTTGCAATGATCTCCAGAAATTTGACGTGAATCGACTGTCTCGGTCGGAGATGATAGAAATTGGGACTCCATGACGTGCTACTATTTCTTTCACGTACAATCGTGCTAGCTTATCCATGCTTTCTTTTTCCCTGATCGGTAGGAAGTGAGCGGATTTGGTGAGGCGATCCACAATTACCCAAATTGTGTCGCAACCGCTAGGTGTTCTTGGTAGTTTCGTGATGAAGTCCATGGTTATTCGTTCCCATTTCCATTCGGGAATCTCGGGTTGAGTCAGTAAGCCTGATGGTCGCTGATGCTCAGCCTTGACCTTGGAGCATGTTAAGCATTGACTGACATATGTTGCGATATCAGCTTTCATGTTAGGCCACCAGTAGAGCTTCTTCAGATCAAGGTACATTTTGTCTGCTCCGGGGTGGATGGAATATTTGGATTTATGTGACTCATGCATTATGAGGTCACGTATCCCTCCACATATTGGGATCCAGCTCCTGTTCTTGAAACACAACGTTCCATCAGCTCTTCTGGTGAATCCGTTTTCACTTTCGGGCATCCCTTTTACTCTCTCATTACGTATGTTTTCTTCCTTGAGTGCCTCGGCCTGGGCTTCAAGAATTTTTGCTGGAAGTGGTGAGGTTATCGTCATGCCCAATGATCGTACTCTCAGAGGTTTAGGTCGTTCTTTTCGACTAAGGGCATCGGCTACTACGTTTGCCTTGCCCGGGTGGTATCGAATTTCGCAATCGTAATCGCTGAGCAATTCTAACCAACGGCGTTGTCTCATATTGAGTTCTTTCTGGTCAAGAATATGCTGCAAACTTTTGTGGTCAGTGTAGACTATACACTTAGTTCCATAGAGGTAATGTCTCCAGATTCGGAGTGCAAACACTACTGAGCCTAGTTCCAAGTCGTGTGTAGTGTAGTTCTTTTCGTGGGTTTTTAATTGTCGAGAGGCGTATGCTATCACCTTCTCTCTTTGCATTAAAACAGCTCCTAACCCTTTGTGTGAAGCATCGCAATAGACCACAAAATCTTCACTGCCTTCTGGTAGTGCCAAGATAGGCGCGCTACACAGTTTAGTCTTAAGAAGTTGGAAGGCTTCTTCCGCTTTATCTCCCCATTCAAATTTGATATTCTTTTGAGTCAACTTGGTTAACGGCTTGGCTATCTTTGAGAACCCTTCGATGAACCTCCTGTAGTACCCCGCAAGTCCTAAGAATTGGCGTATTTCGGTGGGTGTTGAGGGTGTCGCCCAATCCTTTATCGACTCGATCTTCGCGGGATCTACATGAATACCTTGTCTATCGATCACATGTCCTAGAAATTGTACAGTCGGTATCCAAAATTCGCACTTGGAAAACTTAGCATACAGTTCTTCCTTCTTCAATAGTTCTAGGATTAGCTTGAGATGTTCTTCGTGCTCCTTCTCGTTTTTGGAGTATATCAAGATGTCGTCAATAAAGACGATTACGAATTTATCCAGGTACGGCTTGCACACTCGATTCATAAGATCCATGAATACAGCCGGTGCGTTAGTTAAGCCAAATGGCATAACTTGGAACTCGTAGTGACCGTAACGAGTTCTGAATGCCGTTCTTGGGATATCCTCTTCCCGAACCCTGAGCTGGTGATATCCGGACCTCAAGTCGATTTTGGAGTAAACGCTTGAACCTTGGAGTTGGTCAAATAGATCATCGATTCGCGGGAGTGGGTAACGGTTTTTGATTGTTAGTTTGTTCAACTCTCTGTAGTCGATGCACATCCTGAAAGATCCATCTTTCTTTTTGACGAATAGGACTGGGGCTCCCCAGGGTGAAGAACTTGGTCTGATGAATCCTTTCTCCGAGAGTTCCGACAATTGATTTGACAGTTCTTGTAGTTCTGTCGGAGCTAACCGGTAAGGTGCGCGTGCTACGGGTGAAGCACCGGGCATTAAGTCAATTCGGAACTCGACTTGTCGGGTTGGCGGAAGTCCAGGTAAGTCTTCAGGGAAGACTTCCGGAAAGTCTCTCACGATTGGTACATCTTCCAACCGTTTATCCTCTGGCTGTTTCTTCTCCTTTTCAGAGACTTGTGCCAGAAAAAGAAGGCACCCTTTCTCAAGGTACTTCTGTGCTTTCGTGCAAGAGATGACATTTAGTCTGGATGCGTTCCTTCGGTCTCTTCGGTCACCTTCTACGACTAGGACTTCGTCCCCATACGGCAGTCGAACGATTTTCTCGTCACAAATAATGGTGGCTTGATACTTCGACAACCAGTCCATACCGATGATGACGTCGAAGCTACCCAATTCTACCGGCAAAAGGTCGATGTTGAATGGGTGGTTTAACAGATTCAAGGTACAACCCCTTATGATCGTGTCTATTCTTTCTACGTTCCCATTAGCTAATTCCACATTGAATACGTTGTCTAGGGTGGTCGGGGTCATATTAAGCAAGGTACTAAATGCAGTTGAAACAAAACTCCTATCTGCCCCCATATCAAATAATATGGATGCGTAATGGTTATTTAAAAGGAACGTACCCGTCACAACGTTTGGGTCATCTTGGGCTTCCATCTTGCCCACAACGTAGACTCTTCCACGAGCTCCTCCATCATTGCCACGATTCCCTTGTTGTCCAACAACCGCTTGATTTCCCCCAGCAGCTTGATTCCTTGGTTCACGGCACTCGTTTTTGTAGTGCCCTTTCTTTCCGCATCCAAAACATGTCACGTTAGCCTTCGGGTTTTGGCCTTGTGCTGTAGCAAGAGTTCCAGATCTGCAGTCTCTGGTCATATGACCAATCTTCTGGCAGTTGCGGCACTTCACTGTGCATGGTCCGACGTGATGAAGCTTACAGCGATTGCACAGTGGGTGTTTTCCAGCATAACCCTTCTTCTCAGTTGGCCCGGCCGCATGTCCTTTCTTCTCAGTCGACCCTACAGCGTAAGCTTTTGCTGCTTCTTGTCTCTTGTTTGGGTGGTGGTTGTTGTTATTGTTTCGAGAGTGGTCATCCCATTTTCTCTTGTTGGTCACCACCATTTCAGCCAAATCTTCAATCACTTGGTCCATCAATTTGTTAGCCACCTCCATGGTTTCGTGGAGATCAGCAGCCTTATAAGTGGTAACATTCCCTTTGATGGATGAGGGTAATCCACCGATGTACCTTTCGAGTAAGCGGGCTTCCGTTTGGACCATATCGGGACAAAGTAAAGCAAGTTCTTGGAAGCGTTGGTTGTATGCAGCTATGTTGGTACCCTGCACTTTCAGATTCCAAAACTCCACCTCCAACTTTTTCACTTCGTTGCGAGGACAGTACTTCTTGAGAACCATTTGTTTGAAATTTTCCCACGACATGGCATATGCAGTGTCGTAACCAGCGGACTTGGAGTAGTTGTTCCACCAAGTCAAGGCGGCATCTTGAAAAGTGAACGATGCGTACTTAACTTTGTCATCTTCTGCACAACCACTGATTCGGAACACTGTTTCCAATTTCTCAATCCAACGAACTAGTACGACTACTCCTTCAGTACCAGCAAACCCTCCAGTCATTATCTTTCTGAAGTCCTGGTAGGTGCAGCCTCGAGCCTGGCTGTTAGTGGGTCTAGAGTTCCCACCGTCAGTTGTGGAGTGGTTAGCTGCAGCCAGTGCTGCTGCCACTCTTCGTTCTACCAATTGGTCGAGCATGGCTTGATTAACAGGTGGAATAGCCGTAGTAGCCTCAGTTACGTTTGGATTAGCACGTGTAGCTCTTTTTGGTGGCATTTTGCTGCATCAGAAAATAGTAAGAAAGTTGAGATCTTTGAGAGGTTTGTCATCGTACAAGGGTATAATCAACACAATGAAATATACTGGTAAGATACATCACGAAAAGAAACTGACACAATGAATTAATAAGTCAAACTTGTCATAGATTTCATTAAGTTCACAAAATTACAAGTTTGAATACATGTTGAATAACATAGTTTTCGAATACAATAGAAAAAGGACTACTAATACTACTAACTGTTAACTACACAGTTTAGTAGGCTACATCTCGACTACTACAAGAAAACTAAGGCTGCTCGCGCCCAATGCGTAGCTGTGCTAGCTCTCGTGACATCCGATCTATAACAGCCTCCAATCTCTCCACCCTGTCCACCAGCTGAACCTCACGTCTCCTCAAGAATAACACCTCCCTGCGGTCCTCCTGCTCAGCCCTCGAAACCCTGGCCATAACTGCCTCTAACTCATGAATACGATGCCAGTGTGCCCACTCAGCATCCCAAGCCCTAGCCTGGTCACCCCTGATGTCTCCTATCCTGCGTCGAGCCTCAGCAAGCTCTCTCCCAACCTGATCATCTCTGCGTCCGAGTCTCTCTAGCTGATCGGAGTGAACATCCAGTAAGCTCCCATGTGCCTCAATCTGTAGTAAAATCCTAGTGGCATCATCCACATCCTCCTCCTCCGGCACAGGTGAAATAGCATGTGGAGGGGAGTCCTGCATCAATGGAGATGGTGGTACGAACGATGGTGAAGAAGGCTCATAGGTGGGGCTATCAATCTGAGGCGGAACACACTCAATGTCTGTCCATACTATCCCATCAATCTCATGAGTATCCGGGGCTTCATCCCTAGCCCTCAATCCAGCGGCTCTCATCCCTAGTCCGAGAGGCACATCCCTGTCCTCTCCCATAATCTGAGCTTGTCTAGAGCTCTGTCCAATCTCATAAGTGCCCATAACCTCCTCCATAACCGCCTTTCCATGTCGCGGCTCTGGGGGTAAAGTCTGCTCAGGTGTGGAATCCGGTAATGGCTCCTCCTCTGGATCTTCCTCGGGATCCTCTTCTGACTCTTCCTCTTCTTCTTCATCTGAGTATGAATCACTGGCTCTCCTGAGCCTCTGATGTGGTGGAGAGGTACTCCTGGAACCATCTCGAGCTCTCCTCAGTGGTAAAGATAGTGACTCTGAGTGCTGACTCCCTAGGACTCTCATGCGAGGAGTACGTCGGATAGGATGGGTGGTGGTGTCAGCAGTAGCAGTGATGGGCTGAGTAAGAGTATGGCCTGGAGTGGGTAAAAGTGATGAAGGTGTAGGTGCAGGCTCAGCTAGGTCAGGATCTGGTGCGTTGAAAGCATGAAGCACCTGCATATACGGGTCATCTGAGCCTGGTAAAGTTGGAGAGGCGTTCTGGGAAGACATGGTCTGTGACAAAATGGTATAAGTGTGTGAGTGTTTCGAAATTTAGCGTACGTTTTTTTTTAAAAAATATATATAAGTATATACATAAGTAGTCGATCGCAATCAACGAATCATATAGTTAAAGCAAGTAATCAGAATTTAAATAACAAGTAAGGCAGGCAGGCAAGTGGCGGTCATAGGGACTTGTTTTTATCAAAAGTGGTTATAGTTTAGGATTTATATGTACCTAGTTCTCTATAACCTAGGCTCTGATGCCAATTTGTAACACCCCCAAATCTGGTATAGCGGAAGCATTCGGGTCATGGGGTGCTACTAAATTGAGTATCACAACACAAGGGTATAAAGAACGGAAAACATTTTCCGTTTAATACATTCATTCAAATTTAAATAAGTTTACAACAAGTTTTGATTTAAAAAAAATAAGCCCATAATAAAGTGGTTCCCATAAAACAAGTCTTAATAAAAGCCACAACAATTTTGGTCTAAAGCTATGACCCTTGCCTTGCCTTTTTGGTTTGCCTTAAAGATCCATCTCAAATACCTGAGAAAAACATGCTAAAAGTCAGCGTTATGCTGGTGAGTTCATAGGTTTAAAAGTAAGCAGTAAAATCAATAGTTGGACCATGAGTTTGGTATATGAACAAAGCAACCCATGCAATGTCATATAAAAATAGTGTCTATTACGTTAGCACTAAGTTCATGCAACCGAAGCTATAACAGTGTGCATGCTCTAGAAGCATGTTTAAATATCGGGGCCCGGCAAGTGTTTATCCCAGACACTTGTAGTTTCGACATGGTATACGTTCGTTTGCCTATCCGGTCAACCCGAACGGGGACGTTACTCCCAATAGATCTATTTATAACATTCGCGCTTCCCAGCAGGAATTGACGGTTCATGAGTTGGGCATAAAGGGACATAACAGGGCTTAGGCTAATCCACGTAATAGCATAACAATAGTTAGGTCCATAAAAAGTTTTGCATGTTTCTCACCCCAATTATAAAACAGTTTAAATAGAGTGGGGCTATAAACTCACCTTGTTAAGTAGTAGCAAGATCACAAGTAGTTCAAATAGAGTGCGGCACCGACACGCGACCTAGATTAGTAAGATACGTTTTAGTTCATAATTCGAGTTCAAAGGTTTCAATTATTTCAGAAGTTTATGTTGGTGTTGCTGGTGTGGCAGCAGTTAGGTTTAAAGAAAACTATGTTTTTAATATTTTCCTGATATTGGCTCAACGGAGTGTACAGATGTACAAAAGAATAGAAATGGTGACTCTTGTGTTAAAGCTATAGGAAGAGTATGCACGAAGAGTAAGGATCTCAACATGTCGATGTGAACGATTTTATAGGTCGGTTGATATTTAAATGATCGAACGTGTGTATATATTTATATTTATATATACATGTGAAAAATAAATATGGTTGGAAAAAGAGTTTTACTAATATATAAGATGCTATAATTTTTGTGAGAGCATAATGTTTAACAAAATAATAATCTCGTTTGCTTGTCTTATATAAGCTTTGTTATACCCGTTTCAAATCGTAAGTTATAAAATGATTAGTTAGTTTACGGTTCCCTAATATATCTAAGTGTCTATATTAAAAGTTTAGACCATTCCGAGTGAATAATCTCATGTCATATGTTTATATTTTTAAGTGTTTAAATCATTTGTGTCGTTAAACCTCTTTTTGAATCGTATGATACGTTTATAGCGTTTCTTAAAATGTATATTAACAATCAAACTTTTAATATTGCGATGTTTAGCTATTTCATTATATGTTGTCATCTTAGGTTAAATAATCACAAGTTTTTATAAAATGTCGAGTTATATTAACGTGAGTCGAGGAGGGGGAATGGGCTGCGGCCCAAAATGAAGTCAGAGGAACAGCCCAACTTTGGGCTTTTAGTGGACATGGTGCGATAAGTGTGGAAAAATAAATGTGTGCGAACAAACACTGATGGGCTTCGGCCCAATCAGTAAAAACGTCACCAGCGGAAATGAAAGTAAACAAAATAGTCCAATGCTATCTTGTTGAATTTAACGAGCGGTCAAATGAAATATCTTTCTCAGTGCACTTATTTGAACTTAGAAACACAAGTATAATGTTTTCCTATCCTTTTGTCCCAACTTATAACCCAAGCACTTACAGTAACATGTTTTACTTTTGACCAAGAATGAGAAATACCGATAAAGAACATAGCAGCAGTCCTATGTCTTAGTTCAACTGTGGTATACTCAAAACAGAATTTCTCAAACATACCAACCAACTCAACTAATTCAATATGACCGAATGGGTTGGATTACTAGTGTGAGTGAGACTTAGTCTCGAGCTCGCTGTGGGGATTACACACCCACCACTGGTAAGGACCAGGGCTAGAATGGCGACTCGCGAGTGTCGACCAACTCCTGTTGGAGCTAGTTCTCGGCTGGGACTAGTAGTCCTAGGCCACGACATGCTTGTCCTCGAGTGATTAGAAGGTTCTTGAGTCGAGTACCACTCGACTCAACCCTGAACACGACCATAACACAGGTCAGTGAGTTCTTTGAACCCGCACAATACATCAAGAATAAGGCTTTCTTTTTAGACATTAACGCAAACACCTTGTGTGTATCTTTTAGAACACAATATGGCTACTTAAACTCTTAACCACAACCATCTTAACTGATGCATCAATTCGTCAAGAGTTTATACAATAAGTACAACATCCAGGTTTCGAGCCAATATTAGTTAAAAAAAATCATTTTCGAGGTTCATTTAACCACACTCTAACACGCATATTAACATCAGATTTGACCTAGCAACGACCCAAAAAGAAGATTTCATAACAAAATAACAACAAAGTACAACGATTCGAAAGTATTCACAATAATTACAACATATTCATTCGAATGGAAGTAAGAATCAAAAAGGAAAAGTTTAGGGTTCTTACAACTAGTAGTTCAACTACTAGGAAGTTGAGATGAGATCGAAGGAAACTCGGATGAGATCGATGAAACCCGAATCGAACCCAGCAAATCCACACACCCTCTTGCTAACGAATTTCTTCCCCTCGTGCACTTCGAATTTACTTAGTTTCTCTTGTGAAATTTTTGGTGGCGTGTGGGTTTACTAAGATCGATGGGGTCTTTAAAATAGGAATCAAAGAAAGTTTTGATGCCTTCTCCTCTCCTCCCAGACGCTCCATAGCCATCAAAGGAAACAATTTCGTCATCCCCTTTGTTGTTTGCGTTGACTTGAGCTCGACAGAAGGTGGCAGTAGAGGTGGAGACAAATGGGTTCTTGTTTTGATTATACATCACTTGTTTGTTTGATGTGGTTTTAAGATTGGAACAAAAGAGATGATGTCTTCCCTTGTTGCTGCTGCTCAGAGGATTCAGATGAAACCAAAACCGATAAGTGAGGAAAGAGAGAGAGTGTGGGGTTCGGTTTAGCTTATATCCTTTTTCTTTTTCTTTTTTTTTTTTTTTTTGTATTAAGGAAAGTGAAGTGGGATAAGTAAGAAAATAAATGTAATGTTCCATTATAATAAAAGGTGAGGGTTGAACTTAGTAGTTTCAAGTGTATCCCGGGTCTCGCTGAGACTTTGATTTGATAAGTGCTTTCCGGGTTATCGTGAACACGGAAAATATAGTGTTGGTGTCATTTTCCTTCAGACTGACACGGTATAAAATCTATTGACTCCGGAATAAAATTATAGGGTTTAACTTTTACTAATCTGTTGTCGGTACGCGTGTGGTGTCGTTTTTCGAGAAAACGAGATAACCTCTCGTTTTGTTATGTTGGCGTTTTGTAAATGTCAAAAAGTGAAAGTTTCGCCTTTTCTGATAAAATTTAATAGTTTTGGTGAGTTACTGTACGCTACAGAGTGCGGGTTTGCTTCCCGTGATCGTCATGTAAACACATAAATGTTTAATCTAATAGTTAGGTAATAATAAATAGACATTTATTATTAAAAATATAGGTGGAAATTTACCGTTTGTCACATATTTGGCTCTTGATACCAATTGTTGTTCCAATAATATCACGTCTACTCTAATAATCTTAGTGAGATAAAGTGGGTGTGGACACTTTAGTTTAGAGAGAGAAACAAGAGAAAAGAAGGAAAGTCTCGCATTGATACTAGAAAGAACACACACCTCATAACCCATGAGGTAGTGGGTATTTATACCCATACATAGTCAAGCATACTATCGCATCTATACAATTGTTGCGATAGTGTTATGCATACTATCGCAACCACACAATTGTTGCGATAGTGTTATGCTGTCGCAACCACACAATGTTACACAACATACCCTATACTAATACAAAAGATAAATAGAAGTCCATGTACTAATGATTTACACTTTTTGTGTTCCAACATAGATGTGTAATAAAACTGAAAGAGATATTTGTTAGGGCAATTTTAGCACCAAATTTAAAAAATTTTACAACATATAGGAGTGAAACTTTAGTCTTAATAAGCGTCTCATGGATAGGAGTTATATATCTAGCACAAAAACCCTACCACTCAAAAATTTCCACCTCAAAAATGTGAGGTTCGCCTTTAGATCTTTAGGAAAAAGCATTCACTTTTAATGCTTATGAGTGTACCGGTAGTATATAGATTCTAGAACTTGCGTTTGTGATGCATCCCGAGATCGCTAGTGAGACTAAATTCGTGTAGTTAGGATTAACTAAATGATAAGAGGCATTAGAATAACCCTTGTTTTAAACATGTTTTATAATTACGTTGGCTTCACCGGTCAAGTAATTTTCCCACACCCTTGCGATGTACTCGTCTTTAGTACACGATACCCCTAGTACACCCCTCAGAGCCTATCTTTTTCGCGGTTCTCGTGATATTTCGGTGGATTCTGAAATATTAATGAAGAACATTGTTTACAATCCACCCTCAAATGTACACCCAAATCGCCTTAGCCTACCTTGTATGCACTCATTTTTAGTGCATTATTGTTATTTGTTAAACCCTTTGTCAATTGTTTAATTGGTTACATGATTGCTAAGTCGAGTCATATCTTGTAAATACAGTTTTGGGACGATTGGGACTCATGGGTAAAGTACTAGTTTTTATGGAGTAATGGGGAAGAATGTCATGTGTTACCCCCATATGTACGTTAATGTTTAAAGTACTCCATGTGTTTTGATTTTCTTAATTCGGGTCATTAGTTAGTTATGTGTAAAGTATGTAAAAGTTCAAGTGTAGGGAGGTTGCATAATCCCTTTGATGTATTATTTCGGATGGTATGGCAAGAGTGTATGAAAAAAAATATATAAAAAAAAAATGAAAAAAAGAGAAGAAAACAAAAAAAATTGAAAAAATGATAAAAAGAAAAGAAAAAAAAAAGTAGAAAAAGACGAGAAAAAACATACGGACTACCATCCCGTTTCTTTATTTTTGTTTAAGTCAAGAAAGTGTCAAGAAAAATACAAAAAGAGTTAGTAGTTAACGAGTCGAGTCGAGTCTTGGCTTAGCAACGCCTCATTATACATGTAATTGACCAAGATAATTGATTTGCCACCAGAAACTTCCCTTTATCCAACAAAACCGTGTTTTCCCATACCCTTACACCTAATGTTACAACCCTTTAAAAGCCCTCTTTGATAGTTTATCCTAGGTGCTTACACCAAAGCGGTGGAGGTTTGATCCGTTCTCAAGCCTATGGTAATCTATGTGCTATGACAGGTAGAGAGTGTTGTATTTTTCCGTTTCCATATGTTATATCACTTTATACACCCGAGAGATGTGAGAATCCAAACACTTAATGTGAGGTGCTAGTATATAATTTCCGTGCTTGCTTTGACAAACATGGAACGATTATGTGTTGTAATTACTTTTATATTAATGTTAAATGACCCCTAACTTGTATTTTTATTAGTGTAAAAGCATGTTTGCTTGATGACAAGCAAATCCCAAGTGCAGGGATATTTGATAAGGATTTATTTGGTACCTTTTTAAGTGGTCATTTAATCCCAAAATCGAATAAGGCTATGTTTGGCGCGGAGCTTTTTGGAGTTTTTTGGGGCGATTAGCGGTGAGCAATGAACTTTTTGATTTTTATTGTTCGTTTGGCAAATGAGCGGTGAGCTTTGCTATTTTTTAGGAATGCTCATTTTTCCAATGCTTCTTTAAGAAGCTGTGAGCGGTGAGCAGTGAGTTGTGGCTACTGCTCACAGCTCACTGGTACTGTTCACTGCTACTTTTACCAAACACACCCTAAATATGATCAAATATTGCCTCAAATCGTTTCTTTTTGTATTTTAGGTACTTGAGACGAGAAATCTGGAAATCGACACTTTTTGGACATATTTGGACGAAAAAGTGAAGAAAACTACGAAGTCGCGAAAACCTGTCAGACTTGGACATCTGACGGCGTCACACGCTACAACGTGACACCGTCCTTTGCTTATGGAGCTTGATTTTTGGCTCAAGATTATCAAGTGACGCCTCAGAGAATTGTGAATGTTTTACAACCTGACGCCGTCAGGTACAAAATGAAGATGTGAGTCACGTTTTAAGCTATAAAGAGACGGCCTAGAGGAAATAACAAGTGACGGCCTCATACCAATCCTGACACCGTCATAACGGCGACTTGCACAAGACGAAACCCTAGATACGGAGAACTGACGGCATCACGACCTATAAGGTGACGCCGTCAGCATTGTAAACTTATATATACTTTCGCAATTTTTCATTAATTCGTGTAACACTTTGGAGAGAGAAGCCCTAGATGATTTTTACTGTCATTGTAAGGCTTTTACAGCCTTTGAACTTCATGTTTCAATAAAGATAAGTTATCCCTTTAATCATTCGTTATGTCTATGTATCGTTTGATTATTTGTTTATCTTTTCTTTGCTTTAACATGGCAGCTTAAGTTTATTTGTATTTGCTTAAATCTAGTGAAACCTAGTTATTGAACATTGATTTGTTGTCTCTTGTTTAGTTGATTGTCTCGCGTTAGGCTAAGAAAACTGGCTAACCTCTTATATGTAACTTGCTTGAACGTCTTAGAAACGCAACCGTAGAGTGCACTATTGGTTTTTCTCATTGTATTTATTGCGTGAGTTGCGGCTTGTAGATCCTGGATAACTTAATAGACTTTAAGTGAGTTAGGGGAGACTAAAGCTCATAGAGTTGGGGACTTCGGCACCTCCCCACGAACAATATTAAGGAATACAGCGCTTTAACTAAAGGACATGACAATTCAACAAATCAGTAGGAGATAACTAGGGAGTAATTATATCTAAGTAAACAAGCTTTCCTCGCATAAGTAGTCACCACTTTTATTTTCTGTTTTATTTTATTTTATAATTAATAGTTTTTGGGATAGTTGACTAGCAACTAATTCCGCCCACTCCTTTAAAATTGAGATTTATACTTGCTTTCTGAAAAATAATAAAAAGGCAAAAAGAATCTTCCCCCATCTCTAGACCTAACGACACTATTCATCTAGATAACGATCAATCCCCCGGACCTACCTATAATACACTACAATGATCAGGTATAATGCCTGGAGGATTGTAAAACCTTTTGCGAGGGTTACAATCCATGCATCACACTCACACCACTCATTTTCTATCTCTCTCTCTCTCTCTCTCAATCACTCACTCACCCCACTCGTACCCTTTCTCTTCTCTCTCTCTCTCTCAAAAGTTATATTGTCTCTCTCTCTATCTCTCAAAACGGATCTTGTTAGATCTGTTTAAGAGTGGTTGTTATGTTTGCAAACGAGTGGTGTGAGTGAGTGATTGGATGTTGGTTTCTGATGGTTTGTTGTTAGATCTTTTTTCAAAATCTTTTTAGAGTGAGTGACAGAGAACGAGTGGTGGTTTCTGGTGGTTTGTAAAACTTCTTATTGGTGGTTTCTTGTTAGATCTTTTTTCAAGATCTTGTTAGATCTTGAAAAAAGATGGTGGTTTATGACGGTGGTTTTTGGTGGTTTGTGAAACTGCTTATTAGTGGTTTCTGGCTAGATCTTTTTTCAAGATCTTGTTAGATCTTGAAAAAAGATGGTGGTTTATGATGGTGGTTTTTGGTTTATGATGGTGGTTTCTGGTTAGATCTTTTTTCAAGATCTTGTTAGATCTTGAAAAAAGACGGTGGTTTTACATAACCGGTTTTTAAAAAAATATCTTTTTTCAAGATCTTGTTGGATCTTGTTTCTGATGATGGTGGTTTTCGTTTTTGATTGTGGTTTTTGTTTTTGATGATGGTGGTTTTCGTTGACAGTTGTGGTTTTTGTTTCTTGAAACTGATGGTGGTTACTTATTGAAACTGTTGAAAAAACTTGGTTGCTTATTGAAATTGTTGAAACTGCTTATGAAATAAGCAGTTGGTTATGGTTGCTTATTGAAACTGCTTAGCTTGCTTATTGAAACTGTTGAAAAAACTTGGTTTTTGTTTCAGATCTGAAACTGCTTATTATGAAATAAGCAGTTGGTGATGGTTGTATGGTTTCAAAGATCTGAAACTGCTTATTATGAAATAAGCAGTTGGTTATGGTTGGTTATTGAAACTGCTTTTGGTTGCTGTTGAAAAAAAACTTGATTTTTTGAAATGGTTTCTTGAAACTGCTTATTATGAAATAAGCAGTTGATTTCTGTTAAAAAAACCGAGATACGGCGATGATGAATTAATATATATATATATATATATATATATATAATATATATATATATATATATATATATATATATATATATATATATATATATATCTTGTGTTGATTGGCGTGGCATAACCGAATGTACGGTAAATTGAGATTTTTTTTCACTTTGCAACCTTCAAATTTGCAGCCATAAGATAAAACGATAATAATCTGAGCCTATTAAAAATCTCGATATGTCTTTTTTTTTCGTTTTTTATAAACGTAACA
Source organism: Artemisia tridentata subsp. tridentata (assembly GCA_021014915.2). Taxonomy (NCBI): domain Eukaryota; kingdom Viridiplantae; phylum Streptophyta; class Magnoliopsida; order Asterales; family Asteraceae; genus Artemisia; species Artemisia tridentata. The sequence goes on from CP139501.1 coordinate 37,355,255, forward strand.
TATTTTTGCATGTAATATTGAAAAAGCGTAAAATTTATTATCTCTTCTGTGTAAAATGGTGAACTCGACATTATCCGAAGCCAAAGATATCCGTTGTAGTGTTTGTGTCAAATTGATTGTGTTTCACTTACGGGTTATTAAAATGTGATTGTTTCCGAAATGTGTTTGTGAAATGTGATTGTGTTTCACTTGGGTTATCACAATGAAATCGAATCTTCACTATTACTAACTTGACATAAAAGACTGACATGCTGGAAAAAAGAACGTGAAGGGGAGAATCTTCACTATTACTCACTAGGGGGAGGTTATAATTTGTTTATCTTCAATTTGGGACAAACATTAGTACATGGTGCGTACGCACAAGTATATATATATTAGTGTAGGAAAATCCCGACCAAATGGTGAATTCTATCCCTAACCAAGATTGAATAAACCGAGAGGTCAAAGAAATTCAAACAAAATATAATTCCGGAAGTACTGATTTTTCCCGGGGCGTGAGGTTCCGATGAAGTGTTAATGGAACGTTGAATTTCGTTCGTGATCGGATGGTTTGATTAAGTGAGGAATTTTGGGATTATGTCTAAAAATATAAAATATAAACTAAAAAGTAATTAAAAAACATATAAAATGAGTAAATAAAGCACAAATAATCAAAAATGCAATTAAAACTAAAAACCGGGATCCTACGGGTCTAAAAACGGGCTAAGAAAACCTAAAACTCAAATATCTACTCTAGATGTGCAAATTTGGTTCCTAAAAGTCCTAAATGATTAAAAAGAATTTTAGAAAAAAGATTTATATTTTTTTTATTTTTATTTTATTTTTTATGAATTAAAAATACTTTTAGATTAAAAATAATATAAAAATTACTAAATTAACGTGAAAAATTATGAAAATTTTCAGAAAACTACTTAAAGTTATAAAGATCCTTGGAAAAATAAAAACAAGTTCCCAGCTTATTAGGATAAGCATTTATTAAGTAATTAAGGGAAATAAGCTAAAAGGGCTAAAATGGGTTAAATATAAAACCTAAACAAATCCTAACGGAAAAGTCCCAAGGGCGCAGTGGTTAGGGTGTGTGTGTGTTAAGGTTGAGATTGGTTGAGGTCAAGGGTTCGAGCCTCAGGCTCACCCTTGGCTTCCCAGTTTCCTTTTTTATTTTATTTTTTTTGAAAATTTTCTTGTTGGAACTTATTTATAAGCTAAAAATAGACAACTTTTGTGAAAACAAAAATTTTAAAACTTAAAGAATAAGCAGGAAAAGAGCATATACAGCAGACAATAAAGTAAGGACTAAAAGAAAAGCTAAAACTAACTGTATGCACTCACACAAGCTTATATAAGCTTGTGTGAAATCCAAAGAAACTTCTAAATCCTAAATACTACTATAAAAAGCAGTCCTAAACTTAAATAAGTTGTGCTAATAAAGAAATAAGATGAAAAGGGGCTGATAAGCTAATAGCAATCAAATGGCTTAAAAACTTAAAAACTTAACTGATATGATCACACAAGCTTCTAAAAGCTTGTGTGCACTAAAATAAGCTTCTAACAACTAAAAGCAAACCTAAAAAGCAAATCTAAGCTATAAAAAAAACAATTCTAAACAAACAAATAAGCTCGGACTTCAAAATAAGCAAATAAGGCCAAAATGCTATTCCAAACAGCCTACTAGGCAACTTTGAGCTACTAAATAAGCACTTATGCAATAAGCTATTCCACTAAAAACTCAAAACAGATAAAGCATACCAACCAGAGAGCTTATAAAACAAATTGCAGACCTTATAGAGCTTATATAGTGCTTAAAAAGAAGGTGACATGGAGGCTGATCAGTCAATTAGCAAACTGATGTAACATGTTATGCAGCCCTGATGCATCACTTTTAAGGCTACCATTAAGCAATTAATATATTGCTAACTGATCTGAAAACTAAAAAACAGCATTAAGATACAACTAAATAACTTGAACAATGATTTTCAAACACTATGAATTAAAAATAAGCACTAAAATGACCTAATTAACTGCCAACTTAGTACACCCTCTTTTTTTGGTTTTTTTTAGAAACTGTTAAGACATGGAAAAATGAACAAAAGGATTCAAAACCATTTAAAACTTAATCAACATATGAAAACCACTTTAAAACACTGATTAGACTAAAAAAACTACAACCAAAAGGCCTTATCAATGATTTATCAAAATAAGCACATTCTAATGGTTTTATAACTTGAAAACTTGGAAATCACTCTAAAACCTATAGATCTGCTTAGAAAAGCTCTAAACAACTTAAATTCATCTTATTTGACTCAAATAGACCTAAATCAAATTGAACCAATGGATAAAACTCATGTAAACAGCTTTTGGACTGATATAAATCCTGTATCCAAACACCCCTTTAAGTGACTGTTTTTATTTTTAAAACTGATTTTAACTAAAAACTTGAACAATTTTTAAACACAAACTAGTATTAAGACTACTAAGTGACTTTAAAAGCAATAGAGACCAGAAAATAAGCACTTATCATTAAGCTATAAGAAAAAGACATATTTTTGTATTTTTATGAATTTTGTGCAAAAACTTAAACTAGTAAGATTTAAACTACTAATGATCAAATAACAGTAATAAAAGACAAATATAATCAATAAAAGACAATAATAAGCAAAGAAGAACAAGTAATAAGCAATAAGCAATTTAATAAGCTAAAAATGTAAGAATAAAGCTCACTTGGTCCTTTGCTCAAAACAAGGACTTATAAATGCTCCAAGAACTGATCTACAAGCTCCAGCTTGTTTAAAACAAGCTGGTAAAGTCCAATAAGCCCTTCCCAATCTATCTTATCATCCAATTGCTTATTCCTTAATTAAGTAAAGGTAATTTTGAATCCAATGTAGTACAATTCAAGTAATGATTATAGAAGCTCAAAGTAAGTTATGGAACAGCTTATTTGAGATCTAAACAATAATTAAGTAAAGTGCTTATTGAGAGCTTATTATAGCTTATTTTAACCTTTTAAGAGCATTTTAACACAAAAGTAAAGGAGACAAAGCAATAATGTAAACTGAATTTTATTAATAATGAAAAACTTATTACAATACTGAATTAAAAGATAAGAAATAAGCAGTAAAAAGCTACAATGACTGAAAATTAAGACAAAAACTAAAACTTCCTAAGCTTGGTGAAGAGCCTTGTATTTATAGGAGTCCAAGGAGCCTTCTAGGGTTTCTATCAACAAATCTCAGCCCTTGAATCCATGATGTCGACATCTTTCCCCAATCATAGCCCTTGATTTGACTGCCACATAGCTTCCACCAATAGAATGCTTGGGATTTGCCATGGTGGACAAATAATGAGCTCATATCAGCCTATTCATCCTTCTAGAAGAGGTTAATGTCACTTAAGTGGGGTGGGTAAGTACAAGATGGGCTGGGTAATGGGAAGAAGAAGGATGAACAGTAATTGGAAATCGCGCCTTTATCTTGTTTGACCCGGATTTATTTATTGGTTTGACCTTCGGGTAATAAGGTATAAGTGGGATCCTCGGGTTATATGTTGGATCCGGATACAAAAAAGGATGTTGGGCTGGGTTGTTGTTGGATTTAAAATGGAATGGACTGTTTAATGGTATAAGGTTATTTGTTTTATGGTATATAAGGATTTAACAATAGTTAACTTTGGACTAACTTTGCAAAATTTAGGGACTTGGATTGAAAATGATTTTGTATTTTTGGTGAGAATGATTTATCATTAAGGCTTTGGTGTTGAGATTTTGGGTTTTTGGCTAATAAAAACTGTAGAATCACATCCCCGGCCTCGGCTTTTCTCACTATTTTCATTCTCGTGCTCGTTTCTGTCTGTTTTGTTTTTCTTTTTGTCATTTTCTTATATCCTTTACCTGCACATACACAAACACAAAAACAAGCATATATTTGGCATTTATGGTCGGTTTTTGGTCTTTTAAGTCCGTTTTTTATAAAGAAAAGGTATGTGATTTAACAAAATCTCCCAGACTAAGGTATTGCCGTGTCCTCACGCAATGTCATCACATCACGCTTTTAAAACCAAAAATTTCAAACCTCTTTCTACTAAAAATTGTGAAAAGTAGCAAAATGTTCCTCAAAAGAGATTAAGAAATCAATAGTTTCAAAAATGCCCCGTTTGACCATTTTATTAAATATACTATCTTTTTGAACTTTTCTGATATGACGGGTTGTTGACCTTCATTATTTAACAATAACTTTTAGGATCACGGAGTAAGAAGCACTTTTCATGAAAAAGCGTCCATATGGATAAAATTCATCGTCCTTGATTTTTCACGAATCCCGAAACCAAGCTTAAAAACGAAATCATTGCTAAATACAAGTTAGATACCAACACTACCCATAGATGCTAATTGTGTACGCATAGCTACTTCTTGCTCCCTTATTCCTATTTCCTCTAAGTATTTTATGAAAAATGAGTTTTTTTTTTTTTTTTTTTTTTCTGGTTTTCTAAGATTTTTAGTCCGATAAAGGCACTAAGTTTAGACGCTAACTAGTTTAAAATCCTTCCCTCGAAAACCGTTGCCCATAAAAATGAGGTCCACATCAAGGTCCTAATTTAACATGATTTAAGGGATATCCTTTTTATTTCGACCGAAACAACTCATCTACGAGTCCAGAGACAGAAGCTTTATTAGAAATGCTTAGTCTAATAAGATGCGCATATTTAAAGTCAATTATGAAAACTTGCAAACTCTTGCTAGAATTCGTGTTTTATAGCTTCTTGTATAAGAAACTAGCACAACTTGCAATTATAAAGGTTAAGGGGACAAGCTAGAGCTCAACACGCTCGATCAAGTCAAAATTTTATTCCTACTCTCACCAACGGAAAGTCAACAATGTGTTGAAACACTTATAATATTTTTGCAAAAAATTTTAAATTTTCTCATTTTTTTTCATTTTTTGGGAGGAAAAACGGGGTTGCAAGAGTATAAAGCAAAATGCAAGGTAAAATCAAATCGAAAGATTACCCCCCCCCCTCCCAGACTAAAACGAGACATTGTCCTCAATGTTTTGAGATAAGGGTCCTTTTATGCAAATCTAAAGCCGTTTATTAATTATGCTAATAGATAAACATTAATCGATAAGATGTAGGATATCGGATTTCCCAATAAGAACTGAAGGATGAAACTCGAGTGGAAGAAAGACAAAACCACGAGCACGAGAGTCTTCATAATTCGGGCAAATCCTGTACATAAAACAAACAAACACGAAACACGAGAAATGGAAGAGGAGGGCCTCTTCACGTTACATTTATTAGAAAATAGAAAGAAGATAGACACGGGTTGCCTCCCGAGAAGCGCTTGTTTATTATCGAGTCGCTAAGCTTGACTCGCCCCGAATTTAATTGTCCATGGGGAAAGTTTGGAGATCCGGGACAACCATGGATGGTATGTCCCCTCCAAAATAATGCTTGAGTCTATGACCGTTCACCTTGAAGTTGGGGCCGTCGGGTTGAGATAACTCGACGGTTCCATAAGGGAAAACTTGAGCAACGGTGAACGGCCCAGACCAACGGGTTTTTAGCTTGCCCGAGAAAATCTTTAATCGAGAATTGAAGAGAAGGACTCGATCACCAACGTTAAAGACACGGTTCTTAATTTTGGATTCATGAATCTTCTTCGTTTTCTCTTGGTAGATCAAAGAGTTCTCATAGGCTTGATCCCTAAGTTCATCTAATTCATTCATTTGAAATTTTCGGTGATCACCCGCGGTCTTAAGGTAAAAATTACAATGTTTCAAGGCCCAGTAGGCCTTATGTTCAAGCTCTATGGGGAGATGACAAGCCTTTCCGTAGACTAACTTATAAGGGGTGCACCCAATGGGTGTTTTGAAGGCGGTACGGAAGGCCCATAATGCATCATCTAACTTATCGGCCCATGAGGCCCGATTTTCTCCTACGGTCCTTTCTAAGATACGCTTCAAACCACGATTGGAAACCTCAACTTGACCGCTCGTCTGCGGGTGATACGCGGTAGAAAGACGGTGAGTAACTCCATACTTAAGCATGACTTTCGCAAATTGATCATTACAAAAATGAGTACTGCGATCACTTATAATAGCACAAGGAGTTCCAAATCGGGAAAATAGCCTCTTCAAAAATTTCACAACAACTCGGGCGTCATTAGTGGGGAGCGCCTTTGCTTCAACCCATTTTGACAAATAATCGACTGCCACGAGGATATACTTGTTCCCTCGAGAAGACGGGAACGGACCCATAAAATCGATGCCCCAGACGTAAAAAATCTCGCAAACTTGGATTGCATTTTGAGGCATTTCGTCCTTTTGCGAGATTTTTCCTTGACGTTGGCAAGAGTCGCATGACTTCACCAAGTCGTGGGCATCACGGTAAATAGTCGGCCAATAAAAACCGGAATCAAAGACTTTTTTAGCGGTGTAGTTGGCACCATGATGTCCCCCGGTGGGTCCATTATGGCAAGCCGTGAGGATATCAACGGCTTCTTGGCCGTGAACACAACGTCTAATCACTTGATCGGCACAAATCTTAAACAAGTAGGGGTCGTCCCAAAAATAATGTTTCACGTCCTTAAAGAATTTCTTCTTTTGTTAGGACGACATCCCTTTCACAATAAAATTCCCCGCATGGTAATTTCCAAAATGGGCAAACCATGGGGTACTAGAATCACTTTTAAGCGATATCATTCCAAGTGTCTCGTGAGGAAATGTTTTGGTAATTTCCTTTTTCTCGAGAACACCTTGAAGAGGGTTCTCTAACCTAGACAAATGGTCGGCGGCAAGATTATCCGCTCCTTTTTTATCACGAATAATGACATCAAATTCTTGGAGAAGGAGGATCCACCGAAGCAATCTCGGCTTAGCATCTTGCTTAGCAAGGAGATACTTAAGAGCCGAATGATCCGTATACACTATGGTCGTTGATAAGACGAGATAAGGTCTAAATTTCTCAAAAGCATAGACGACGGCTAATAACTCTTTTTCAGTAGTGGTATAATGAGATTGGGCATCGGTCATCGTCTTACTCGCATAGTGTATCGGCTGAAAATATTTGGTCTTACATTGCCCCAAGACAGCCACAATAGCAAAATCACTAGCATCACACATAAGTTCAAAGGGTAAGTCCCAATTGGGGGCAACTAAAATCGGTGCTTCCGTTAACTTCTTCTTAAGAATTTCAAATGATTTGATGCATTCTTTAGAGAAGAAAAACGGGGGATCTTTTTCAAGAAGGTGGGTCAGTGGTTGGGCGATTTTGGAAAAATATTGAATAAATCGACGGTAAAAACCGGCATGACCAAAGGAAACTTCGAATTCCTTTTACGGTGGTGGGATGAGGTAGCTTAGCGATAACATCGAATTTAGCTCGATCGACCTCAATCCCGGCGTTGGAAATCTTATGGCCGAGGACAATGCCCTCTTTAACCATGAAATGGCACTTCTCCCAATTTAGAACAAGATTGGTGTCTTCACACCGTTTTAGCATTTTGTCTAAATGGGAGAGGCAAGATGAAAAAGAATTTCCATAAACCGAAAAATCATCCATAAAACCTTCCATTGTTTTCTCGATCATATCATGAAAAATGGCCATCATGCACCTTTGAAACGTGCCTGGAGCATTGCATAAGCCGAAGGGCATACGTCAGTAGGCAAACGTACCATAAGGGCAAGTGAAGGTGGTCTTTTCTTGGTCTTGTGGGTCAATTGGGATTTGAAAATATCCGGAAAAGCCATCGAGAAAACAATAATACTCATTTCCCGCTAAACGTTCGAGCATTTGATCCATAAAAGGAAGCGGAAAATGGTCTTTATGAGTCGCATCATTAAGCTTACGATAATCAATACACACTCTCCATCCGGTGACGAGACGTGTGGGAATCAACTCATTATCTTCATTTGTGACGACGGTCATACCCCCTTTCTTGGGTACACAATGAACGGGACTAACCCACGGGCTATCAGAAATAGGGTAAATCATTTTGGCATCAAGGAGTTTGAGAACTTCCTTTTTGATAACCTCATGAATTTTCGGGTTTACCCTTCTTTGTTGTTGCACCGCGGGTTTGAAGTCATCTTCCATTAAAATCTTATGAGTACAAAAACGAGGGTCAATACCCTTAATATCAGAAATTTTCCAAGCGATGGCACTCTTATGATTCTTAAGCACTTCTAAAAGTTGGGTCTTCTCCTCATCTTTTAAATCTTTAGCAATAATGACGGGAAATTTACCGGTTTCTTCTAAAAATGCATATTCGAGATGAGGAGGTAAATCCTTGAGCTTGAGCTCGAGCTCCGGAGGATTTGACGGCTTAATTTCTTTTATTTCTTCAATTTTAATTTCCTTCGGAGGGAGAGGAGGTGACGGATCATCATTGAGTAACTTCTCGAGGAGAAGAATGTCTCCCTCCAGATCAAAGTAGGTATCATCAATTTCCGGTGAAATTGAATCATCAGAAGCAAGAAAAGCATCGACCTCTTCCAAGAGAAAATCACTTCCCTCAAACGGAGTGAGGGAAGGAGAAGAGTCGGAAAGGATAGGTTCAGAAGTTGGAGTGGGACTACCTCTCGGAGAATTTTTCAAAAATTCAAGAACTTCTTGAACATACTCCTCAGAAGCAATGTCTATGATATCGATTTGATTAACCGATTTATCATCATAATTAGAGGAGTATCTTGAAGTTTGATCAAGTTTAAAAGCCACGGCTTCATCATTAACTTGAAGGGTTATTTCTTGACCATAAACATCAATCAAAGCACGCCCCGTCCTCATGAAGGATCTCCCGAGAATGAGGGGAACCCGAGGATCGGCATCAAAATCTACGACAACAAAGTCAGCCAGAAAATGGAACTTTCCTACTTTCACGAAGACATCTTCGGCGACTCCGATAGGACGAGTAATCGATCGGTCTGCTAGCTCGAGTTCCATTCTAGTAGGAGTGAGTTCGGGAAGGGAAAGCTTTTTCCATACGGAAAGAGGCATAAGATTGATGCTAGCGCCAAGATCGGCCAAGGCTAAGCATTCAGCCATTCCCGGAAACTCACATGGAATAAGAAACTTGCCGGGGTCTTCAAGCTTTTCGGGAAGCTTTTTGAGAAGAACCGCCGAGCAACGTTCATTCAACGGGGTTTTAGCCAATTCAAATAATTTCTCCTTATTACTTAGCAAACTCTTAATTATCGAAGCAAATTTAGGCATGAGAATAAGAGCATCCGCGAAGCTAATGTCGAAGTGCAAATCTTGAAAGATTTGAAAGAACTTCTCCATTTGATTGTTAGCTTGTTCGCGGAGCTTCTGATCATTAAGTCTTGACGGGTAAGGAATTGACGGTTTAGGATTAGACTTAACGGGAGCGACTTCTGGCTCAGAAACTGGAATCTGTACAACCGAAGGTTGGACATTTTCGGTACTTCCCTTATTAGCAGGAGGTACCATGTCCTTTGTCACCTCGGTCTCACGATCCACTACTTTAGGAGAAGAAGAAGTAGTAGAAACCGTGGGTCCTTCATAAGCAACACCACTTCGGGTGGTGATAGCACTCGTGCCACCTTTCGGGTTAGCAACGGTTTTGCTAGGAAGAGAATGCGAAGTTGAAGCTTGATGGAATTGATTTATGAGACTCTCAAACATGTTCTCAATTTTGCTTTGAGATTGATCAATTTTGTTATTTGTAGCCCTAAGTTCATTCTTAAGCTCATTACCCTGTTTAGACATTGAAGTTTGGACATCATTTTTCAAAGTCGTTATTTGATTTTGCATTTCCCTCATGTTAGCCTCATTTGTCTTAATGTAATTAGCAAGTTCATTGGAGGGAACAATAGGGGCTTGGTAATTAGGAGCTTGATACCCTTGATTGAAATTGACCCCTTGGGTCGGGTATTGATTGATCGGGACTTGAAATTGGTTTTGCACATTTTGCCCTCTTCCTTGATTTTGATTAAACCTATTTTGGTTGTTAGGTTGAGAAAATCCGGGTGGTCCCATTTGATAATTAGTTTCTCCTTGAGGACGAAATCCTTGATTTTGATTGTAATTTGTTGTTGCTGCGGTAGCATTGAAAACGTTGCCATCGGTGGCTTGAAAATCATAATAAGGATGGGGACCACCACATAGAAAACAGCTTTCGGTAACGGTTTTAACGGGCTCCGGTTTTTGGTTTTGAATCAAAGCTTGGATAACATCCGTGAGTTTGTCGATCTTAGCATCCGTGCTAGAAATATTGGTACTCACTTTGGAAACAACCGGTTTGTTTCGTGAAGTGGGAACTTTTGATTTGTTCTCGATGATAGTTAAAATATCTCTTGGAGTTCGATTCAAGATATTGCCACCGGCGGCTGCATTAAGCGAATCTTGATCGGTTTGCGTTAAAGCATTGTAGAACGTGTCGATTTGGTGCAATTCAGAGAAACTGTGATGTGGGCATTTACGTAGGAGATCCTTGAATCGTTCCCATGCCTCACCAAAATTTTCGTCAAAACGTTGCTGAAAATTTGTGATATCATTCTTAAGATTTGTTGTTTTGGAAGGAGGAAAGAAATGATTCACGAATTTGGAGACGATGTCTTCCCAAGTTGTAATTGACTGAGGGGGTTCTTTTTAAAGCCAAATCCGGGCTGCCCCCTCAAGAGAAAATGGGAATAACATCAACTTGATCGCGCTATGAGGGACATCCCGATATTTCATAGTTGAAGTCAACTTGTTGAACCATCGGATGTGAGCGTGGGGATCGTCCCTCTCAAAACCATGAAATTGGTTTGACGTTATTAGTTGAATTAAACCAGTTTTAAGCTCAAAATTCTTAGATAAAATCGGTGGTAAAACAATAGCATCTCCGTAACCCTCGGTGGGTGCTTGGAGCAACTCTGACATAGTTCGCGTATCCGCCATTTCAGTAATGGGAATATCAACAAGAGTACGTATCTCGGGTACGTTTACTCGTTTGTTGCGTCGACGATAACATTGAGTCGGTATTGTAAAAGATTTATCAATTAAGTTCAATTTAGAACGAGTGAGCATACACTAAAAACACAAAATTTAAAAGAAAAATAAATTTTGAAAAAGAAAATATTTTTGGTTTTTTTTTATATTTAGAAAAATTGAAAAACAAATATTTTTGTTAATCGATTCGTCAATCGGTGCTCGGTAGCTCTCTAGAATTACTCGCAAAGTGGCGGAGAAACAAAGGTCTGCAATAAATGCTAATTAAAAACCCGTTTCTTTCGGTTCGACAATTTAATGTCAATCCTCCTTAAACCCCTCTTATAGGTTGTAATCTAAAGGTGAGCCGACGTAACAATTGATTTCACGATTTCTTTTGTTGGTTTTTTAATTTTTTTTGGTATTATGAATACTTCACAAAAAGTATTCGTGATTTTTTTTTTTTTTTTTTTTATAATAATATAAGAAAATAAAATATTTACAAAATAAAACGATAACTTCACGGGGTAGGATCTTCAAATCACTAATCTTCAAACGTAACTCGATATTCACTTCACAACTTCCCCGGCATTGGTGTGTATGCACAAGTATATATATTAGAGTAGGAAAATCCCGACCAAAGGGTGAATTCTATCTCTAACCAAGATTGAATAAACCGAGAGGTCAAAGAAATTCAAGCAAAATATAATTCCGGAAGTATTGATTTTTCCCGGGTCGTGAGGTTCCGATGAAGTGTGAATGGAACGTTAAATTTCGTTCGTGATCGGATGGTTTGATTAAGTGAGGAATTTTGGGATTATGTCTAAAAATATAAAACATAAACTAAAAAGTAATTAAAAAGCATATAAAATGAGTAAATTAAGCACAAATAATCAAAAATGCAATTAAAACTAAAAACCGGGCTCCTACGGGTCTAAAAACGGGCTAAGAAAACCTAAAACTCAAAAATCTACTCTAGATGTGCAAATTTGGTTCCTAAAAGTCCTAAATGATTAAAAAGAATTTTAGAAAAAAGATTTATATTTTTTTGATTTTTATTTTATTTTTTATGAATTAAAAACACTTTTAGATTAAAAATAATATAAAAATACTAAATTAATGTGAAAAATTATGAAAATTTTCTGAAAACTAATTATAGTTATAAAGATCTTTGGAAAAATAAAAACAAGTTCCCAGCTTATTAGGATAAGCAGTTATTAAGTAATTAAGGGAAATAAGCTAAAAGGGCTAAAATGGGTTAAATATAAAACCTAAACAAATCCTAACGGAAAAGTCCCAAGGGCGCAGTGGTTAGGGTGTGTGTGTGTTAAGGTTGAGATTGGTTGAGGTCAAGGGTTCGAGCCTCAGGCTCACCCTTGGCTTCCCAGTTTCCCTTTTTATTTTATTTTTTTTGAAAATTTTCTTTTCGGAACTTATTTATAAGCTTAAAATAGACAACTTTTGTGAAAACAAAATTTTTAAAACTTAAAGAATAAGCTGGAAAAGAGCTTATACAGCAGACAGTTAAGTAAGGACTAAAAGAAAAGCTAAAACTAACTGTATGCACTCACACAAGCTTATATAAGCTTGTGTGAAATCCAAAGAAACTTCTAAATCCTAAATACTACTATAAAAAGCAGTCCTAAACTTAAATAAGTTGTGCTAATAAAGAAATAAGATGAAAAGGGGCTGATAAGCTAATAGCAATCAAAGGGCTTAAAAACTTAACTGATATGATCACACAAGCTTCTAAAAGCTTGTGTGTACTAAAATAAGCTTCTAACAACTAAAAGCAAACCTAAAAAGCAAATCTAAGCTAGATAGATAAAAAATTAAAAAAAAAAAAAAAAAAAAAAAAAAAAAAAAAAAAAAAAAAAAAAAAAAAAATTCTAAACAAACAAATAAGCTCAGATTTCAAAATAAGCAAATAAGGCCAAAATGCTATTCCAAACAGCCTACTAGGCAACTTTGAGCTACTAAATAAGCACTTATATAGTGCTTAAAAATAAGGTGATATGGAGGCTGATCAGTCAATTAGCAAACTGATGTAACATGTTATGCAGCCCTGATGCATGACTTTTAAGGCTACCATTAAGCAATTAATAAATTGATAACTGATCTGAAAACTAAAAAACAGCATTAAGATACAACTAAATAACTTGAACAATGATTTTCAAACACTATGAATTAAAAATAAGCACTAAAATGACCTAATTAACTGCCAACTTAGTACACCCTCTTTTTTTGGTTTTTTTTAGAAACTGTTAAGACATGGAAAAATGAACAAAAGGATTCAAAACCATTTAAAACTTAATCAACATATGAAAACCACTTTAAAACACTGATTAGACTAAAAAGACTACAACCAAAAGGCCTTATCAATTATTTATCAAAATAACCACATTCTAATGGTTTTATAACTTGAAAACTTGGAAATCACTCTAAAACCTATAGATCTGCTTAGAAAAGCTCTAAACAGCTTATATTCAGCTTATTTGACTCAAATAGACCTAAATCAAGTTGAATCAATGGATAAAACTCATGTAAACAGCTTTTTGACTGATATAAATCCTAAATCCAAACACCCCTTTAAATGACTGTTTTTGTTTTTAAAACTGATTTTAACTAAAAACTTGAACAATTTTTAAACACAAACTAATATTAAGACTCTAAGTGACTTTAAAAGCAATAGAGACCAGAAAATAAGCACTTATCATTAAGCTATAAGAAAAAGACGTATTTTTGTATTTTTATGAATTTTGTGCAAAAACTTAAACTAATGAGATTTAAACTACTAATGATCAAATAACAGTAATAAAAGACAAATATAATCAATAAAAGACAATAATAAGCAAAGAAGAACAAGTAATAAGCAATAAGCAATTTAATAAGCTAAAAAGGTAAGAATTAAGCTCACTTGGTCCTTTGCTCAAAACAAGGACTTATAAATGCTCCAAGAGCTGATCTACAAGCTCCAGCTTGTTAAAAACAAGCTGGTAAAGTCCAATAAGCTCTTCCCAATCTGGCTTATCATCCAAGTGCTTATTCCTTAATTAAGTAAAGGTAATTTTGAATCCAATGTAGTACAATTCAAGTAATGATTATAGAAGCTCAAAGTAAGCTATGGAACAGCTTATTTGAGATCTAAACAGTAATTAAGTAAAGTGCTTATTGAGAGCTTATTATAGCTTATTTTAACCTTTTAAGAGCATTTTAACAAAAAAGTAAAGGAGACAAAGCAATAATGTAAACTGAATTTTATTAATAATGAAAAACTTATTACAATACTGAATTAAAAGATAAGAAATAAGCAGTAAAAAGCTACAATGACTGAAAATTAAGACAAAAACTAAAACTTCCTAAGCTTGGTGAATCCATGATGTCGACATCTTTCCCCAATCACAACCCTTGATTTGACTGCCACATAGCTTCCACCAATAGAATGCTTGGGATTTGCCATGGTGGACAAATAATGAGCTCATATCAGCCTATTCATCCTTCTAGAAGAGGTTAATGTCACTTAAGTGGGGTGGGTAAGTACAAGATGGGCTGGGTAAATGGGAAGAAGAAGGATGAACAGTAATTGGAAATCGCGCCTTTTTTATCTTGTTTGACCCGGATTTATTTATTGGTTTGACCTTCGGGTTATAAGGTATAAGTGGGATCCTCGGGTTATATGTTGGATCCGGATACAAAAAAGGATGTTGGGCTGGGTTGTTGTTGGATTTAAAAGGGAATGGACTGTTTAATGGTATAAGGTTATTTGTTTTATGGTATATAATGATTTAACAATAGTTAACTTTGGACTAACTTTGCAAAATTTAGGGACTTGGATTGAAAATGATTTTGGATTTTTGGTGAGAATGATTTATCATTAAGGCTTTGGTTTTGAGATTTTGGGTTTTTGGCTGATAAAAATTGTAGAATCACATCCTCGATCTCGGCTTTTCTCACTCTTTTCATTCTCGTGCTCGTTTCCGTCTGTTTTGTCTTTCTTTTTGTCATTTTCTTGTATCCTTTACCTGCACATGCACAAACACAAAAACAAGCATATATTTGGCATTTATGGTCGGTTTTTGGTCTTTTAAGTCCGTTTTTTATAAAGAAAATGTATGTGATTTAACACATACCAGTACCCAAAAAAGAAAACAGTAGTACAAAAAGAAGAGAAAAAAAGAAAAATTGGCAAAAACACGGAACAAAAAAAAACATAAGTTCACAATAGGGGAGTTTGGGTAGGTACACTATAGGGGGTTCCGATAGTATGACCCTAAAAATAAGAAACAAGTCAATTATTTCATTTGGTGTAACAAAGCAATGATTAGTACAATTATTTTAGTGTATTTAGAGTTCCCTTATTAAAAGGCATATTAAAAGCTTGTGGCCCACCAATATGTATCCACTTATGAGTGGGTTTAAAAAGGGGTGATATGGTATACACAACATTTGACTAAATTTTAATTTTTTTTAATGATAAAGTAGTCTTGGAAAATAAAAACACGAACTCTTATTAATTTACATATTATTTTTACCAAATATAATACACTTTCTTTTCTCTCATTTTATTCTCTTTCCAACACCCAATCAATTTCTAGCCACCACCAATACCAACCGCTACTCAAACTAGCTCCAACTAAATACCATCGCCGCCACTCGCGATTAAACCACCACAACTGCCACTCTGGTCAAAGCACAACATTTGGTTAAACGCAGATCTAAACCCACACAACAACACACTCACAAACCCATATTATGATGTCGGTGGGGGAGTTTGGAATGTAAGAAATGATGAGCCCAAATAAACCGGTTGATGACTAATTGCTAAAGAAGTAAACCCAAATAAGTCAATCGACTGAATGAAAAAAATAACAAGAAGAAAAGAACCAATTTTATGAAATGATAACAGTAGACGTTATCTAACACCATCAACACCTAGCATTGGTGGGTGGTAGAGAGAGAAAAATAAATTGGGTGGTACTAGTTTAAGAGCTAGAAGAAGAGATATGGGAATTAAAAATAATAATAATAAAAAAAAAAAAAAAAAATGGGAGTTTAAAAAAAAAAAAAAAAAAAAAAAAAAAAGATATGTAGCTTTTAAGATGAAGAAGGTATATAGGAGGAGAAAGTTACACAACATTTTTGGGTTTTTGATACTATTAACTTGTTTAGGGAATATAAAAAAGACTGGCAGTGGGTCTCCTAGTTAATCCTTCATGGATTAAGCATGGATGTTCTTTATGGTGGTTACTTTGTCCCATACGGTTTACAGTCGTGGAGTGATATTTAGGTGTACTCCAATGGCTAGCATGTATTGTTGTTAGCTTACTTGAGGGCATCCAATTCAAGTAACGGCAGGTGGGGCGATCCTTTTGGATTATCTGGCACTTTGAGCTGGAAACCCTACCAAGGAGATTCCTTTCACGAATCGAATCCTGATAATGTGGGTATACACTTGGATTTTTCCATTGTATTGATAAAAAATTTAACGAGATTCGGAGGCTGATTCGCCCGACCAAGGTGAATGGAATCAAGATATTCATCAGTAAAACAATCGTAGTGGAACAACTCTCTAAGAAAAGGTCCACAATGATCGATTGGCCTGACATTGTGACAGGTAATGATAAATACAGCCGCTCTTGACGCACCACCATATACATCAACATCTTCAAACTCCACATACTCATACTCAAGTGATCAATCCTTAACAAGTTCAAGACAAAGAGATACATCAAATTCAAAGTCAAGAACAAGTCAAAGTAAAAAGAAAATACGAGGAAAGTCATAAAAGTAAAGTTCAAAATATAAAGACCTACAAGTGATATGAGTATGTCGAAGAGGACACAACAACAACAAATCAAGTAAAGATGTTCATCGAAGGCAAGATGAAAGATCACAAGCATGAACGAAACAAAGAAGTCTATCAAGTCTATTACAAGAAAGGTTCAAGATCAAGATACAAGTATTAAAGATTCAAGATCTAAGTTCAAAGACTAAAGATGCATCATTTATAAATGACCACCCCTTAGGGGGAAGATTATTAGCATTAGAAAGTGATGGTCATTTATATGATAGGAACATTGTATCATTGTAATAACTTATTATAGACTTAATGGTAGGCTAATGGACTTAGTAATAGGCTAATTAATCTAATAGGTTATAAGTATCATATGTATACTTAAGCAAATCAACTAGTCCAAGTCCATTAGTGAGTCCAAGCCCACCAAAGCCCAAAGAGGCCCATACTTTGTATATTAGATGCCACACATGCTCATTTGTGTGGTATGAATGCTCATTTACTTGTGTGTGTAATAAGAGTATTCTCCAAGTTTCTCCATCCTTTCTCATCTACCACTTTCTCTCTCTACCTACTCTCTCTCTAAAACCTTCTATACTTTCTTATGTGTGAATGATACTATTATGTAGAGGCCTAAATTTTCAAGTAAGCGTTGAATTGTTTAAGTTACGGATATTTAATCTCTCCTTTTAAGCATTCTTTGTTTGTAAATATTAGTACGGATATTCATCGCCTCTTCTCGATACTATTGTTATGATTTATTGGTTCTTCTGTTTGCGTTGATTATTAGTATGGATCACTTATCTTTCTTTTTAGCATTCTTTTTTCGTACAGATATCTAATCTCTCATTTTAATCATTCTGTGTGCCTAACATATTAGTACGAATATCATTGACCTACTTCTCTTTACTATTCTTATGATTCATTAGTTCTTTCATTTGCATTGATATCTAATTCATGTGACTAATCACTTTACTATTATTATGATCCACTAGTTCTTTCATTTGCATTGGTATATACTTCTTTTGGCTATTAGTTAGTTTCCATGGTTCTTTCATTCTTGGTACGTATTGTTTATTCAATATGTGCTTCTTTGGTAATTGGTATATTTTTTCGTTCTTTCATTTGCATTTCCTTATTGGTACAAATATTTATCCTTCTTTATTAAATATTCTTGTGACATTTGATTCGTATCTATTTGCGTTTTGTAATCACTATATATGTTGCTTATCCTTTGACTTTATATCTGTTTGCTACCCATTTGATAACTACACTAGAATCCCTTTGAATTCGTTATGTTTCATCTGACATTGCCATGATATGAATTTATTCATTTATTAAGACATGACCTTCTGTTGACATATTACATTTGTTTCGATATGCTATATGAACCCTTTGATTTCATATAATTCCTGAACTATTAACTAGCCATGGAGGTACCATAGCCGGGTCATTAAGGCACCAATGGCATGACACTATTTGTGACGGTGTGATCAGCAGTGATGCACCGAAACGCCATTTAGGCTGGCGTTCCCGTTTGGGAACGTGGTGGGAACGGATACACCGTCGAAACGCCACCGAAACGTTTCCAAGCCATTTCCCGAATCTGCGAAACGTTTCGTATGAAGTTTCCTAGCCGTTTCTGGATTTCCAAGAAGTTTCCAAGCCGTTTCTTGTGTTATGATTTTCTGGTGAAACTATGTTGAAGAGGGAAAAGGGGAAGAAAGATGTTGAAGAAAGATGATAAAAGCGGCCGACTTGTTATCAACTTATCATGTTACCCTAAATGATCGATCTATTATTCTTTAACTTTTTCTTTTATCTTGGCCTAGTTAATAACACAAATGGGCCAACTTTAAATATATAAATGGTCTATTGTTCTTTTTCTTTTCTCTTGGCCCAACTAATAAGACAAATGGACCAACTATTAAATATAAAGATAACAGGTAAAACAAAATGTAATATTAAATATAATAATAAAATCAATAAAAGTTTATAAATATGTATATAAAATATATTTTTAATTTTTTTATATTTTTTTATTGCCGTATCTATGCCGTTCCTGTATCTTGAATTTTTTATTTTTGCCGTTTTCCGTTCCCGTATCGTCCTCGTATCCCTTTGTCGTTCCCGTTTCGGTGCTACACTATTTGTGACGGGGTGATCAGTCCACGGCGTCCCTACTTTTGTGTGTTATATTATGCACTTTGCCATACTTGATCTGATTTTAGGGGGAGGCGTATAGATGCATGCTAGGCTATTTTGATTTGGCGGATAGTTATGTGGCGCCAACAGGGACAGAGCCAGGAACAAATATGATTGGGTGCACAAATTTTTTTTAGTCGTAATATAATAGAGTTTAAGATGCTAACTAAATAAGACTAAAAACACATTTCGATGGAGCGGGGTCATTTAAGATACATTTGGAAAAAATCGATGTTTTTTTTTTTAAAATTAATACTACATTGAAAAAATCCATAGGTGTCCCGGGCACCCACGGGACCCCCTGGCTCCATCCCTTGGCGCCAAAACCCCATTGCACTTGGTTTCGGTACATCTGGAGTATGCAACTCCCATGTACAATTTGATATGATATGTATTTTATTATTTGGTCTAAGCATGTGGCATGCGTTATACAAATGTTTTCGAGCTCGTGAGGCATTTCATATATGATTCATTTGGTTACCCATTTCGTTTGGTTCTTATGAAATTTGACATCTTTGTTGACCAGGTTATTTCGGTTCCATTCCATTTATTTGTGCATACTATTATATTTGTTTTGTTTATATATATTCACTGAGATATTTAGCTCAGTCGTATTTCTTTTCTTTTCTTTGCGGCAGGTAATAAAGGTAAGTTGGGGTACGAGTGAAGAGTGTGTAGGAGCTCATACCGGACCATCTTGAGGACTAGCATACCACATCTACATTATAAATTGTTTAGTATTTGCTTTTCGATGTATTTCTATCATAGAAGGTCTTTATGTTATAGAAATTGTATTTTCTAAGTAATTTGTGAATTTTTCTAAACCATTTTAATAGTGAAGTCTTCTGCTTGCATTCGTTTTGGTTCCGTACGAAGTGTGACATTCGGCCACTTTGATTTGATTGTCTTTTGAATTGTGGCAAAAAGAGGTTGAAAGCAAGGGGTTGAAAGCAAAATCTAACATACCAAGGGTCAAAGGACCGAAAACTAATAACTAGAGGGACGAGAGATGTAACTAATAAAGCACAAAAGAGAGATATCGGAAGTTGAAAAAAGATAAAATGATGAATTTGTGTGTCCCAACAACAGTTGCAGTTAGTGAGGGTGGTGTTGTAAAACGGCGTCGTGGTGCTTTAAGAAGAGTGGACAGAGAGCTGGCAAAAGGCAAGTTGAAATTGGCAGTTAGTTTAGTTAAACAACCTGCTGCTGCTCTCCGTGGCTTCTCTGCTGCCAAACAGGTTGTTCATACATATATAAGACAGACCCCTGTTGTCCGAATATAGTATTAACATGTCCATTCATCATTGATAGGTGCCCCGAAGAGTGTCCTCAGTAGAGGAATTAGAATTAAATCTGAGTGTTACAGAAACATTAGCTCTTCAGTCGTTACTCGACTCAATCCTCTTTTCATTTCAGACTAGCCTTCAATCACAGGTACTTACTTCTTTCCTTCCTTATCATCATCTATAACTCACATGTTCTTTTGGCATTCTTGTTCATTGGGATTGCTTAGTTTCTATATTTTTCAGCTGTTTCTAATAAGCACAGTCAGTAATGCTTTTTTCAGCCCAGAATTAGCAAAGAAGCATACGCTGTTTTCTCCATGCAAAACCCTTCAAGGTGTTCGGGGGTGTTTGGCTAAGCTTATTAACCGTAAGCCCATTTGGGCTTATTTTTAATAAGCCCCAATTTTACGGCTTATTTTTTAGACTTGTCGGCTTATATAAGTTTATCATATCATAATAAACTTATATAAGCTGACAAGTCTCAAAATAAGCCACAAAATTGGAGCTTATCAAAAATAAGCCCAAATGGGCTTATGTTTAATAAGCTTAGCCAAACATGCCCGAAATAAGCCGATAAACTGAAAAAATAAGTAACCCAAACACCCTCTAAATTGGGTTCGTTGGTTTGTCTGTCAAGTCTTAAGTACATTTGCAAGAGTTGCTCAAGTTCATGTTTTTCTTATGAAACTTTGCACTATATTATTATTATCTCTTCTATGCTTGACCGGGTACTCCTAATTGTTTCATCCTACTCTTTTCCAGTTATTTACTGGTTCAACAGAGAAATTTGCTAGATTGAATAATAAATAAATCAAGTTAACTTGTTATCTAATGGGTTTCATAATTTGGACCGCAGAGTTCTGTGACTAGTGAAGACAATGATTTATACCTTGAAGATGATATAATTGACAGCAAGTAAGATATCCTTCTGATACGATAATTGCCATACCATATCTCTTACTTTTTAAATTGAATACATGAGTAGCTTTTAATGATAGTAACCTATCCTCGCCAATTCAGCTAGAATTCTATTTAGCTGCGGCTAATTTTGATAGTTGGTTTCTATAAGTCGATGAAAGTTTTATGCATCCAACCACTTCTTGGCATTGCTATAAGTTTTTAAACAATTCCAGCAACAAGATTTTAAATTTGAGAATCAGCAATAATGTTACACGTTAATCGTTAGTAATACTAACGTTGATTAAAACATTGAAGCCACTAAGATAGATATAATGGAGGAATCGAAAGTCAACCAAATTATGCCATTTTAATGCTCCAAGTGAAATTTAAGTTATGATGAGATTTTCATTTTGGAGCACGATGCTGGGTATAATGGCAGATACAAATAGCCCAAATGCTGGTCAAATATCAACGATAAGCAAATTGGTTACATGGCATTATCTTGGTTTGTTGTTCCAATGTCCAAACCTTCTAAGAAGATATTAACTATAGTCATCATTTGTTTGCGACTTTATTTTCATTTCTTTAACATGCATCATCATCAGGCCTATGCTTCTCCTGGTTTTAAGTTTTAACAGCTGTATCTATATATATATTCCTAATGATATGTTTTGAAAGTTGAAGACAAGTGATGGAGCATGAAGCAGGTCATTTTTTAGTTGGCTACTTGCTCGGTGTTTTACCAAAAGAGTACAAATTTTCCTGCATAGAAGATGTAAAGCAAGATGAAGTCGTTGATGCAAGTGTAAAGTTTGTTGGCTTTGAGTTTTTGACAGAGGTAACAGCAATACTCTTTAACTTAACAACCCTTGAAAGAAAGAAATTTTGCAAGTATTTACATCTTCTCTTTCTGCGGATATGATTGAAAATATCTTCATATAGTAGCTGGTAGTGGTCGCTTATTCTCCTACTACATCTTGGGATTTGACTGGACATTTTCTGGTTTGACTACTCGATGACCAAAGTTTACCTCTCATTCAGATAATAAGTGTGCCATATTTTGTATTTTTATTGCTTATTTGGGCCTTTAGTTGGTACAGAAAATGTTGTTTTATAGGAGAAATCATTCACATGATTATTTTAACGTTGTATAAAATAGGAGTCATTTTGTTAACTTGAAAGGCAGTACACCTCTCACATGATTATTTTTTTTGGTGTTGTACTAGTTATAGCTTGTAGTTATTACATTCAATCATTCTTCCAATATATTAAAACAGTCCCGTCTCTACCAAAAACTACTATTGTTATGCAGTTAGAAGATGTAGTGCTATCAGAGAAACACTTGCATAAAGTAAAGCCGGGTTCTCGGGTATGTTTTCCTATCTAATCATTTATATTCAGGCATGCCTTTGTTAGTTGACTTTATCATCATAAAGACCTCTAAAAATACCCTGTTTCATAATGTATACAGGCCAATAGAAGCAAGTTGTCTTCCACGGTCAGTTTCTTATCCTCTTGAAGTTTTTCAAGTGTTTCTTTTGTTTCCTCTTTTAATTTTACTGATCTGAGAATTTTGGCAATCGTGAGGTACGACTGGGATATCCCTTCCCTTATAAATGGAAGCCTCGATAAGCATTCTAAAATTAATAAGCATGTTTCTTCCATTAGTGCTTTGCCATTTAAAGCATATATCTGTATCTGTGCTAGGATGAAACTTCCTGAAATAAATCAATATTAAGAAATAGAACCAGATACACTACCTGAAAGCCTACATTTACTTGTTCCTTGTCAGGGGCGGATCCATGTACAAGCCAGGGGTAGCGGTCGCTACCCCTGAACTTTTACCCGGTAGTGGAATTTTTGGCCATTTTTTACGTTTTTTGGCGATTTTTGGCCTTTTTTGGCGATTTCGCTACCCCTGAAACAAATTTTCGCTACCCCTAAACAAATTTTCGTATTTCGCTACCCTTGACAGAAGCTCCTAGTTCCGCCGCTGAAAGCCTACATTTACTTGTTCCTTGTCTGAGAGTATGTTTATTCTTGTTTGTACAGAATGAACCTCAGACTGCATGATTGAAATTTGAATCACTAACTAAAGTTTTACTGTTGAAATGTTTGGGGTTTAAGTTGGCCGAAAACATATAATCTCATAAGCAAATGATATGATGGTAATGTCTTATATTTCGATTATTTCCTATATGTTTATGAGCATATACAATGAACATGCTCAATCTGGTATTAGTATGGTCAATTTCATCAAAGATATGTGCAACCTGGTCTCCAAAATGCACTCATACTTGATGAATAGAGTCAGATCTGTAGGATTGTAGAAAGCAATGCCAACCACTTTCTCATAAACAAAAAGATAATACATTGTCAGCTCAGGTCACACAATTTCTAATAAATGTTTATAAGTCCATAGAACTATCTTTCCACGTCTAATAGGTAACAAAATTCAATTATAGATGCCAAAAACACCAACTTTGTCCGCTTCTTTTGTTATGCGTACATACGGCCACAGCCCAAGAGTATAACGAGCGTCTATGCATCTGAATGCTCACTTTAAACTAGAAGATCTTACTGATTATTATGTAAAATGTGGAAAAAAAATTTCTTGGATATTTTATAAGACCTACACTAAAAAGAATGTCGTTGGACCTGTATTGAACTGCATGCCAAGAATTTACTGTTTAATATAGTTCTTCCATCAACTTAGATTTGCATTTCTGCACTGTTTCTTTTGTCCTTTTTTAATTCCATCATCTTGCTTATCTTGGGTTTTCATTTTTCTTAGCTTCTATGCAAGTTTGCGTGTGTCATTGTTGGAGGCTTAGTAGCAGAGCATGTGGCATTCGGATATTCAAAAGGACATCATGAGGATGTGGAGAAAGTATGTTCTTCATGTTACTTTTTATTTTCTTCTAGAGTTGCCAATTCCCACCAGTTTACTTATAATGGATTGACATAGGTTGTGATTTTATCTCAAATTAGTGCAACAAGAAAAAAGGCTAAAAAGGAAACATGTTGTAGGGGTCAAAACTACCCAAAGTATATTTTGGATGATTAAAACTCTAAAATCATGCTGATATAGTGTTTTTGTTAGAAATTATTCAAAATATTGTTCAAAGGAGACGCGTCATGTGGATTGTGGGTCAAAACTTTTGGCAAAATGTGTTTTGGTCAACCAAATTCTTATGAAAAACGACTCTAATTTGTATTGAACATTACTCGAAGCGTTTGACCCTGCCTATTTTGACACCCCTGGTTGACTGAACTTTACCTGAACTGGTTTAAAATTGACACGCCAATATCGTCACATCTATTGTTTTCCCTAACAATCGCACCCAGGATTACTCATTACTGAATTTACATCATAATATAACAGTTGGACATGGTGCTAAAGTGGTTGCAATTCACGGAAGATGAAGCTCACACTATGATGAGATGGGCTGTACTGAACACACTCCTGATATTGCGTCGTCATGGTGAAGCTAGAGCAGCATTAGTTGAGGCCATGGCACAAGGAAGATCAATAGGAAATTGCATTGATATGATAGAAACTAATTTAAATCATCTAGACATTTAAATATCTGAGACTTTGTACAGCATGTATTGTTTGTTTCAAGGTTATTTTGCAAGTAAATCAGTTGTTTGAAATTAGATGCTCTCGATTAAGATATCTGCATCTGAGAATCTCCATTTTGTTACAGCTAAAACATTATGCTGTTACTTGACATACCATATTCCCAGAGTTCAAGTGTACAGATGGCAAAATAACAAGTTCTGACATTTTGTAACATGTCAGATTAGGTTGTGTTTTGGAACATGTTTATGTATCTAATATGAATATGTTGATAATTGCTTCAATGGAACAACTTAATTGATTGTAAACACAATCAACATATGAATCACCAACAAAATTTCACACAGAAAGGTCAACTTACAATTTTGAAAGGAACTAAAACAAAACTTTGTACCTATTGAGAACTACAAACACCTGAGATAAATACAGCTTGACTGCACCACATCCGACCAAGGTCAAACTCAAACCAATAGTCGCACACATTCATAACGCAAGCTTGAGAATAATTCAAGATATAAAAAATAAATATTAACATTGTACTACAGCAATAAATACAGCTTGAAATAAATCAAAATTATCTGCAACTAGAATTATAAACAAGTAAAACATGAAGATGTACTTTACGATGTAATATGCCTCTTAAGCTAAACCAAGATGTTAACATGAATGAATAACTTGAACTTAATAAACACATTCTAAATCAAACATTTCCATTCTAATCTATTACTCAATTGAAATGTAGACATTTCATATATGAAACGATTAATCATACCTAGCCCTGAGGCAAACATCAAATTAAACCAAAATCAACACGTGAACACCATGTCATAACCAAAACGAAAGCACTAAATTCCCAATGATAAAACGTCATATCTTACATGAATCATAAATCATTCAACCGAAACATTTCCCTAAACAAGAAACATAAGAACTAACCCTCCCAACTAAAACTCTTGTGAAGCGGACCCGATATTACCCTTCTCTTTACCAGCCTTCTTTGGCAACAAAGTAGAATGAATGTTGGGCAAAACACCACCATTCGCAATCGTCACTGATCCCAACAACTTACTTAGCTCCTCGTCGCTCTTCACTGCTAGCTGAATGTGCCTTGGTACTACTATTCTTGTCTTCTTGTAGTCCCTTGCTGCATTTCCAACTAATTCCAACACCTGTTAAAAACACGAGCACATAATTTTATCACTAGTCAAAATACTTACCTCAAAACTCAGAGAAATAAATCAAAACAAAAATTGCTTAGGTTAAATGGGATAGGGTAATTTCTTCTTTCAGGGATAGGGGCTTAACATAGGGTCTTTAAAAGTTAAAAATCAGGCGCTAATAGGAATGTGGTAGTGGAGGTTTAGAGTAGAAAGTGACACTCTTTGGTGTGAAGTTATAAAAAGTATATATGGTATAGATGGCGGGTGGGGTAGTGTCGGGGGGGCTCGGTTAGTTGGGGGAGTTGTGTGGGCCGATATTATCTGTGTTTGGAAGGAGTTGGATCGGTTAAATGGGGGTTTTGTAAATCAATTTGCCAAAAAGATTGGGGATGGGTTATATACGTCATTTTGGAAAGATAAGTGGGTAGGGGATGTGGCTTTCTGCGATCGTTTTGCTAGATTGTATAGGATAAAGGTGGGACATAGAGGAAGATGGGTTAATGGAGAGTGGGAGTGGTCTAGAGTTCCTAGAGGTAGAACTGGTGGGGAATTGGAAGAACTTGAAGCGACTCTAGCCAGTGTTAGGCTTAACCAATTCAATAAAGACATATGGGTGTGGAAGTTGGATGCAAAGAGTATTTTTCCAGTGAAGGCATTATCTAGGTGGATAGAGCAGATGCAGATGATGGGTGTGGCGGATGTAAACAAGACGTTGTGGAACAACCTTGTACCTAGAAAAGTCAACATGTTCGTGTGGCGGGCTTTAAATGGGAGGCTTCCTGTGCGTGTAGAGCTCGAAAAAAAAGGTATTGATCTTGATACTCTTCTTTGCCCGGGGGTGTGAATGTGTGATGATGTAGTGGAATCACTTGACCATTGTTTGGTGTTATGTGAAAATGCAATTAATGTTTTGGATATGATTTTTGCGTGGTGGGGTGTTGTCTCAACTTATGTGTTCACGGTAAAGGAGTTGTTATGTCATAAAGGGGGGAGTTCGATGGGAAAGGAGAGCAGATTATTGTGGCGAACGACTATATGGGTGGCTAGTTATTTTGTCTGGAAGAATAGGAATAATTGGGTATTTAAAGGGAAGTCCGAGAACAGCTCAAGACTCTTCAATGAAATTCAACTAAAGACTTTTGAGTGGATATGCAGGAGGGCTAAGAGATGGAAAATTCAATGGGAAAAGTGGTTGGCGAGACCAACGGAATGTGGTGTTGTGAGAAACAGGAGTGCGGTTGGTGGTTCTGATGGTTGACACAGAGTGGGAGTATTGTATACTGAGGTTGGATGTGTGGTATAATAGCTTTGTCATCTTTTTACTTTGCATTTGTCTTGTTCCTTGCACAAAACTCATGTGTCATGGATGTTGGTCTCCACTGATCTGGTGGTATTTTAGCTTGTGATGTATTTATAATTGTGAGGGTCTCTTTATGTGTGGTTGCCTTCTCGTGAGGGTATGTCCTACAGGGGTTTGTGTCTTGTTTGTTTTTGTGTTAATAAAGTTATTGCCTTACAAAGATAATAAAAATCAAAACAAAAATTACTCTGTTTTTTCTTACAGAAGTAGGAAAAAATTAGTCAAAAATGAAACGACCCGTTGATATTCACTAATCAGCTCATCATGAATATGACTAACCTTTGAATTGTTAGGTTGTAATGCCAGTTACACATATCCATAGACCAGTCGAGTATGCTGAGTTGCTGAGTATTAGCAGATATGTGGCAGCTTCCCATATACCAACTCTGCAAATAGGATAAGAAAATGGATAACCAGAAGGAACACAAGCATCATAATAAGACAACAAATTACACAAGCAAACTTACATCCATCATGACAAAGATCTACGTCTTCTGCTCACCAAAATTCACCACAAGAACACTTTCCCTCTTTGAATAAATGAAACCTAACAGCGTCTCTTACAAGTATTTCTCTATTTGTTATTTTGGAAAAAAACTTCGTAGCAGTATGACAATCCCCACAAACCCTGAGATTTTTCACCACTCTTATGGGAAAACTCTCAGGAACATACAACAACCCAAATGCAATAGCAAGTTTCTCGCTGTGATGATTAAGTATCATTATCTTTTCAGAATCGTCAACATTATGAAGAGCAAATCTCATATCCGGTACATACCCTTCACTCAACATCATTATCTTTTAGTATGAACAGTGGTGGTTTGATGTGTTGCAAGACATTTGGCAGGTAAATTAGTTTGTGTTTGTGTAAATAAGTCATAAACAGTTAAAGGGTGTTTGGGATTGGGTTTTAAGTCATATGATGAGATGGGCTGTACTGAACACACTCCTGATATAACATCATCACAGTGAAGCTAGAGCAGCATTAGTTGAGGCCATGGCACAATAGGAAATTGCATTGAGACATTATGTTTGTACTTGACATACCCAGAGTTCAAGGGTTCAGATTGCAAAACAAGTTAAGACATTTTGTAACATGACAGATTAGGCTGTATTTTGGAACCAAGTTTAATGTTGATACTTTCTTCAATGGAACAAATTTCACACTGAAAGGTTACCCTGTAGTTTCGAGAGGATTCAATACAAAACTTTGGACTCATAACTCAAACTTGACTACACAACATCAGACCAAGGTCAAACTCAATCAACAGACACAAACGCACATATAATGTCAGCTGCAACTAGCCTTATAAAAAAGTATGACAAAGGGGTGTTTGTTTAAGCTTATACATGTCAGCTAAAAGCTTATTTGATTTTAGCTTATATTTCATAAGCCTTAATTTTGTGTCTTATTTAAAGACTTGTGACTTGTGAGGTATATAAGCTTATTATGATATAACATGCCTATATAAGCCAATAAGTCTCAAAATAAGCCATAAGATTGAGGCTTATGAAATATAAGCCAAAATCAAATAACCCCAAAAGCCCACATATAAGCTTAAACAAACACCCCCAAGTACATGTTTTGATGTAACATGCCTCTTAAGCCAACCCAAAGATGTATTACTTTAGCTTTAAGTCACATTGTAAATTAAGCATTTTGATTACTCACTTCCAAAGTAGACGATTTCAATTGATCTACAACCCATTTTCAAATTGACAATTCATGATGAGACAATGCAATCAAAATAACCAAAATCAACATCATAGTTCAACCACTTAATTCCCATTGATAAAACAAACACCATACAGTATCTTACAAAAAAGCATTAAACAAGACCATTTCCCTAAAACAACTAGTAATCTAAAACTCTTGTGAAGCAGAACCGATATCACCCTTGTCCTTACCAGCCTTCTTTGGCAACAAAGTAGAATGAATGTTGGGCAAAACGCCACCATTCGCGATCGTCACTGATCCCAACAACTTACTTAGCTCCTCATCATTCCTCACTGCCAGCTGGATGTGCCTTGGTACTATTCTTGTCTTCTTGTTGTCTCTTGCTGCATTTCCAGCTAATTCCAATACCTATTTTTTTTTTCCACAACAAAAACACTTGTAAACAACTCTTACAAAATGTTATAAACCCTAATAATTATAAACATTTTATTAAAACAAACAAAAAACATCTTTTACAGGTAAAAACCCCAATAAGATTATTAAAGACCAATTAGATCATATGAAAACCCAAATAAATTAAAACAAAAAATTAAAAAAAAACAAATTTAATTAGTAAAAATCCATTAAAGTGAAATTAAAACGCTACCCTCCTCTTTTATATTATTAACCCTAATAATTATTAAACATTTAATAAAAACAAATAAAAATCAGCAGGTATAAAAAACCCAATTGGGTTATTAAAAACCCAATTAGATAAATAAATAATTTAAAAAAAAAACATTAAAGTTAAATTAAAACCCCACCCTCCTCTTTTGTATTATTAACCCTAATAATTATAAAGATTTAAGTAAAACAAACAAAAAAACAGATTTTAGGGTGAAATAAATAAAAAAAAAAAAAAAAAAAAAAAAAAAAAAAAAAAGTGTTAGTACCTCAGCAGCGAGATATTCAAGAACAGCAGAGAGATAAACAGGAGCACCAGCACCAACACGTTGAGCATATTTGCCTTGCTTTAAAAACCTTGCAATTCTTCCAACTGGAAACTGAAGACCTGCTTTTGAAGATCTTGATACTGACTTGGCTGATGATTTTGTCTTCCCTCTTCCTCCCTTCTTCATGTCTTCTACTGATTTCCCACCCATTTTCTTTTCTTTTTTTTAGATCTTGAACTGAACCCTAATTTGCTTTTCTCAGTGAGTGGTGTGGTGATGTGTTTTTTTTTAGTGGGTTGGGTTTGCTATTTATAAGGGGGAGTGGTGTTTTGTGATTGGTGGAGATGGGTGGCATACGGATTGCCAGCGTGGCGAATTTTGTGTAGGCGGGAATGGTTTGAGTTTTGGTTTCCCGGGTGCGAAAATGTTTTGGGCTTCAATTGAATGCTTTTCAATTATGGAATATCGATTTAGTTTTTGGGTACGCGCCTTTCCATGGGTGCTCAAATGTTTGAATGATTTTCATTTGTTTAAAACTTGGCTATCGCCCGTTATGGCGGAGCCAATTTACGTTTGATATTCTGTTCTAAATTGTCTTTGATAATTGGGGACGATATGTTTGATGATTGATTAGGATTTTGCGTGTTGTGGCGACGTTAATTTGAATCTTATATTTTTTTTCTAAATTATGCTATTTGAGATATATTGTTACATTTAGAATTGTAGTTTTAAACTGTAACAGTTTTTAATTTTGTATGTATTAATATTAATATTTTTCTTTGGTAATGATTTAATGTTGCCAACATTTGGTTCACAACTAGGTTGTAAACCCGTGCATTGCCGCGGGGTCTTTGCATACGCAGGTTGGAGATCTTAGTTCTATATTGCCATCAATCTACAATCGAAGACATTCAAATGGCACAACAGATGAATGCGCTTTGTGGAAGACTGGTTGGTGTAATTCGTGAAAGGGCTGCTTTTATTCAAGAGCTAGACACTGTGGGGAACATTTATGCGCAGAAAACGGCCGAGTACCTAAGAGAGGTGCAGGCAAAAGATGACCAAAAGGTCATGCAGATGCGCATAATGACAGCCGAGCTGGAGCTAAATGCTCGTGATAAGGATATCTTTATTCAGAAGCTCAAGGGTGTAATGGATTTCTAAGTGTGTGCCTAGACTCGGAGAGAACCGTTGCTGGTTATGATGTGTAATCTATGTTGGTATTTTTAGTTGCAATTATGTATGTGTGTTGAATGTTATTATGAACACTGGTGTAATGTTTGTGGTAAGCCTATGCGAGTTGACTGTAACGTAGTTTATTCAATAAAAACTTATTGTTTATGTTAAGTAAAGCTGTGGCACTTACTTTTTTGCTTCTTCCGATCTCGTGATTCATCTTGAAATAATGCCCTTTTCACTGTTTTCGTAACACTCTCTTTGTTGGTCTTTTGTTGGGAATCTTCTTCGTTTGTTATTGCGAGAGGTTCTCCTGGTGTTGCTAGTTTTTATAAACAAAGAGTTAATAGTTGCATATGTAGATGTTATCTTTAAATAAGATAAACTTTTAAGTAAAATAGTGTTACCTGAGCTTGTTTCTATTGCTGATTTTGTTGCTTCATCTTGTATTTTCTTGTTGAAAACTTGGTCCAGTATGAACTATGTTGTCTTGCTTGATGGGCTGAAATGAAACTGGAAAACATTTCTTTGTCCTTCGATTGCAAAAATCTCAGGCGGTATTTCTTGCGGGTCCTCTGCTTTGTGTTTTGCAATCAATTCCGAACATGCATATCCGGTCACATCATCTGCTGTTGGGTAAAGAAAGTAATCGCAGCTGTCGCAGATGGATCTGTGATGAATCCTTTGAAATTGTACCTGTGTATTATTCATGAATTAAAAGGATTATTATTTTTAATTTTGTTGTTTTTGGTTGCGTAAGTTGATATAAACCTGGGTTAGAATATACCATACATGTAGCATGGTTTCGGTTGTCTTCCATGATTGAGACAACGGTAGATTCGGTCATCTTCTTTTACTTTTGAGGCACATTCATTGCAAGATATGTAGAACAAATCTTTTTTTACGTTGATGCTGCTAATTGTTGCCTCAGCAGTGAATTTGACTCCCTGGAAATGGTTGTGCAAAAATTTAGTTTTGCATAAAACTTTGCACGACAGTTTGTTATTAACATTTGGCCATGCTCTTAATTTATTTGGTTATGAGTTATAAAACATTTACCGTGTAGGTCTGTGGACTTTGTTTTAAAAATGTCTTCAGTGGAAATCTGTTGCGGAATTTTTCTTTCTCAACTTCTTCATACGGGGTCTTGCAGATCCGTAATGGTGGAGTAACAGCGTGTCTTGCTCTATACCTGTTTCATATACAAAAGTTATAGTTAATCTGTTTTAATAAATTTGCATGTAGACATGCCGTTATTGTGATGTTTAGGTTTTAAGGTTCTTACTGTGCTCTTGATTCATCAGCTTCTGGTATGTGCGGATTTAAGTAATAATATGTTGCAGATGTCGCTGTTAACTGGTAGTCTGGCAAAAAAGTGTTTGAGAATGTCACAACAATTTTCTATTTCTATACAAACTTAGTATAAAGTATGAATGTAATACCTCTGTACTTTGATACACGGCAAGAGCTCACTGCAATTATAATTGGCTGCTCCATTGTCTCAAGCCTCGCCTGTCCAAAGTTTGTGGCCATCTCATCCCACATTGTGAACTCCACAACATTACCACTGCCAATATAAGTAAATCATTAGAGAGATAAGAAGGGGTGTGAAAAATATTTTTGTAATAGAAGTTTTTGTTATAAGCGCACGCACTTTAAATTCTCTATATCAACTTTCCTGTAGATAGTTTCATCTTGGTTGGCACCTCCTTTTCTTTTTAGCTTGCCAACTGAACCTAGACATCCTATGTAATCTGTAAGTAAATAAGTATTAGAATTTTAAAGCTTTGTTATATTTACAAAAGTTAACAACCAAAACATGACCTGTGAGTATCGGGTACTGTATTTTCCCTGTTCCATCTTCTCTCGGGACCCTGGATTGAAGCTGGTTGTATGAAACAAAGTTAAAGTAGTGTTGTGGAATGTCTGCCACTGTTACAGGTTCAAACTTTGTGATTCTTCCAAATCTTAAACTTGTTTTGTTATCGATGGTCTGCTGGTAAGTCTCGGTAGGTTCACACATGAATTCAGAGATCCTGTATACTGACCCTAGATTGATTATTGGGTTGAAGTAGTCAATATCTCTGACATTCATATTCGCTTGTATTGCATTACCCTGTTCATATTGATATGATGTTATACGAACTTCAATATTTAGTATGTTTTGTTTATAGTACATGAGCTATTACATACCTCTCGATCTATCAAGATGCAACAGAATCCAGTTTCAGTTTTTTTCCCTTTTTTTTTGGTAACTTACTGCAACCCATTTTCTGTAAACCCTAGCTTGAAGTATCTTGTCATAAAATGTGGGTCGTAGCTCAGCAATTGTTGCCTCTTGCATTGCACTTGTAGTTGCGAGTGTTTTCTGAGCAGTTGTAGATTGTACCTCACCGACTGCACCGCTCGTTGTTTCTTGCATTGTACTGACATCTGCAAGTGCTTTGTCATGAGGTGTGACCTACAGTTGACCAGTTGTAGTGTCCTCCATTTAACTGGTAAGAGATAAAGAAACCAGGTCAGTTACAAAGGAAAACTGAAGAGTGACAACGATGCAAACATGCAGGTGTTAAATAGTAACATGATAAGGTAACTTAAATACTAATCTTCTATAGTAAATTTACCTTTATCTAATCATCGTTACCATATTTTTATGTAAGCAAAAGAGAGCAAAAGGTAAAAGTATAAACACATAAAGTATATACATATAGAGCAGAAAGTTATATTTAAAGTTGGTTGGGCTGTATTCTTTTCAGAAAGTCTTTGTAAACTATGTTTTTCTTGACATTTGGTGCCTCATTTTCCTATTGTTTTATACGAATTTTGAGACCGTATGGAGAGGTTGCTCTAGACAGAGCGACATATAGTTGACTGTGGCTAAAGATTGGTTCTGGTAGATATACAACAATCTTGTTTAGGGATTGCCCTTGGCTTTTGTTGATCGTCATGGCGTAGCAAAGTTTTATTGGGAACTGGGTTCTTTTGAATATGAAAGGAAGGTTGGGATCTTTATGTACTAAAGTGATTCTGTGTATAAAAACCTTCTCGCCAACTCGTGTACCAGTAATAATATGCACTTCAATAAGCTTTGACATTAGATGTGTGACTATCATCCGTGTACCATTGCATAAACCGACTGCTACATTGAAGTTTCTTAACAACATAATTGGTGCTTTGACTTTTAGCTCTAGCTGATGTGGAGGAAACCCCGAGAGTTTAAACGTATTTTGGTACTCGGGTGGGTATAACATTTCCCTTTCAGCCCCAATGTTCCCAGACGGTATTGCGACATCATAACTTGCATAAGTTGTTGTCTGACCTTCAACCATTGAGAGAACTTTTGAGTTGATGATGTCCGCGGTTTCGTTTTTTGGACATACAATGGCTTTTTGTTGAAGAGTTGTTGCCGAAGGTGTGTGCAGCGTGGGTTGGTCATAAATGAATTCTATAAGCTTCATCAAACCCTGGTCATCATCTTCAATGCAATACCTTGCTGGAATATGAATCGATGATGTATCTTCTTCATCTTCTGCAGCAGCGTTCCCAATTTTACCATCGCCAACATCAAGAAGCCATGATGCAAAGGAATTAGCTAGGTTCTTTTCTTCTTCGTTTAAATCTGGCCTTAATAACCTCATATTTTGTTTCAGTGTCAGAAGACGAAAACGTGGCCAAAGGTATGAATTCGCGATGGATGATGCTATCAGTTCCATTTTTGGTGCCCCCTTCTTTACAGGAAGTGTCTGCCTGAAATCCCCGCCTAAAATAATTGATTTGCCCCCAAATAAGACGTCTGGTGCATCAAGCAAATCTTTCAAAGTTATGTCTAATGCTTCAAAACACCTCCGATCATTCATAGGCCCTTCCCAAGTGAGTGTTTTTTTTTTAACTTTACACAATGTCTCTTCTGTCAATTCAAGGGGCAATTTGAATCTAGAGTGGGTTGTCCGTCCTGCTGGAAGAAGTAAAGAAGCAATGCCTGAAGAAGCTACTGCCAGCACTATCTTGCCTTCAGAACGCAGGCTGCTAATGATGGTTTTCCAAAGAAAAGTCTTACCTGTTCCTCCATGACCATAGACAAATATTAGTTCTTGCCTATTTGCTATAGAAGCATCCATAATAAGATCATATATTTGTTGCTGGCCAGTGTTTAACTTTGGTACATTTTCATCCCTTTCTTGTCTTAACACTTCACGATTGTAGTTCTTTTCTTCCATCAGAAGCCTGTTTTCCAGCTCATCAAGCAATTGTCTTGGAGGTGGTGGGAGACCAAACCCTTGCAACGATTTGCCTAAACCGTTTAATATTACTTCGAGCTCAAACAGTATGTAACCTTTTAACTCAGGATCGTTGACATGATAATTCTGAATTCCAACACTCTGTGAGACAATTCTTGGTATGTCATGGGCCATTTCTTTCTAGTATTTCTCCCATAGTTGGACAGGGCTGAAGACTTCATAGTAAGTTAGAATATGGGCGAAGACAGACCACAGTTCCGATGATGATGCTGAAAAACATGCCTCTTCAAGTGCTTTGTCCCATTCTTTATCGTCACCAAGAAGGCCTAATGCCTCACACGCGGCTCGGTATGTAGGATACAACATTTGGTTAACTTTCCGCACTTCTGTAAATCCTCTGCATCCTTTTTTATGGCAAAGCAGCATTCTAAAATAGAAGAGTTCACCCAAACTTGGATGTATCTATGCTAATCGGCCAACAGATGACTATGTGGTTCTTCTAGGCTTCCAAACTTTCTGGTCTTGATACCAGACAAACTCTGAAGGAAACTCTAAATAGGTTAAATGGTGGCCATCATCATTGCTAGTGTTGTAAGCAAACCATTCTGTCAACGTTGTCACTTTACGGTCACGATGATTAATAACTGATTTTAAGTCATCATTGTCCCGAAAGGTGACATGTTTCATGTTTTCTAGATGCACAGAAAGAATTTGAACTGCAGGCTCTCGACTGTTTATGTTAAATTTCAGAATCCTCCAGCATGCTTCATGAGGACATATAAACCGCCCATCAAGGAAATTATGTATTTCATCCACATGGGCCTCTCGATGACCCGAAGAAGTAGATGCCTCACCAATAGATCTAGTAACTCTTGCAAATACCCGGTCTGTTCCTTTTGAAATATACTTAAATCGATACTTTATGAGCATGCTCCAACCACAGTACTCAACATTTATGTCAGCTTGGAATGCTAGGCAAAGACTCCGATTATATGGGACAATGTAGGTGTTGTCTAATTTCATCTGGCATTTAGTTGTGTATACTTTTGTTTGCCTTCTTCGATAGTGCACATGACCATTGGTGTAAAAAAAGGTTTGAGAATTGTATTTTTTGGGGAATTTTTTGGTACAGGTTGTGCCTTCCATACATGGCGCATTCAAATTAGCTAATCCACATGGTCCATGAACCATCATATCTGAGACTATTTTATATCCGTGGGGATCAACCACTGGGTCCGGTAGTTCTGCAGAGATATACTGATCAACATCCTAGGCATTCTATATTTTGTTGGTTGAACTAATCCACACCAGTGTATGACAATGTGGTAAGCCACGCTTTTGAAATTCAACCGTATACAAAACTGTTTCAAGAAAAAGATAGGCAGGACAGTTAGAATAATAAAAGCAGTCATTATTAGTGCGATGTAGGTTTCTTAAATTGTAAGTAACGATCACAGTATTGTTTATATAAGGTTGTGTGGCATAAAATTATTTAACATGGTGAACATGAAATTCAATTATAAAAAAACATGTTTCATACCTCCTGTGACAAATCCAAATGGCCTTATATTTTTTTAAAATCTGATAAATGCTTTAATCTTTTGCTGAAAAACTCGACAAACTGCATCTGCTCTATCTGAAGCATTCAGCTGCGGATATTCTGCCATATATCTTTGAATTTCAGGCCAATTTACGTTGCATGTAAATGTTATGAAGAATTGGGGGTTGCCAAGTTTTCTGCAAAGTGCTAATGCATCCAAGTAATTGCTATACATGTACCGTGGACCACCCGTGAAAGATGAAGGAAGAATGATTCTCGACCCAGCTTCAGAACCATCACGATCCCCTCTTGAAACAGCGTCATATAGGCCTGATAAATATTCACCTCGAATATCACGCTGATGTTGTCTATAAAAATCCATCCTATTCTGCTCTATGCAACAGTACACGCCGACAACGTATTGCTGAAAAAGGCGGCATGTCCGGAAAAGAAGATCATATGAATCAGGTCTTGGATGTAACTGATATGTGTAAAATGCGTTCAAGGACACACGTCTTGCTCTTTGACCTGGGTTTGAAGATCTTAATTTTAATTACGTGTGAAACCCAGGTTCGCCATAGATGAAGATCAGTGGAAACTGCAATGACATATAAGATTTATGGAGCTTGTTGATTCTTTTTGGTTGACCATCCTTGTATTGAATAATGACGTCATAGTCTGCTTCACTTGTAGGACCGCTTTCAAACACTATGGCTTCAAGAGTGTTAGACGTTGGCAATTCATAACCACATGCCCCTTCAGCATTGTGAAGCCTTATTTTGAAATCTGGTATGTCTGCTTGACTGCATAAATCTTTTGTCGTTCTTAATACACGGACCAGTTCGTTGTAAGTATCCAAAAAGTGAATCAGACCTTCAACAATTTGTGGATCTAAGGTAGCCCATTCAGAATTAGAGAAATGACTCAGCCTATTCTGCACTTCATTTTGTGTGTCATAAATATACAACTGCAAGAATCTAGGCGGATCATCACCAACAGGACAGAGTGATCTAATCCAATGATAGATCTGACCTGACACTTTGAACACGTATGGGCCTCGTCCAGTGTTGACTGACTTGTCAATGGTTGCACCGAATGAAGTCATTGCAAATATTTGATTATAAGCTTGGATATTTTCCATAAAAGCGCTTTTTGAAAGAAGATCTTTGATATACTGAGGTGGATCTCATTTAGGCTCCATGATGATTCTTCCATCTCCACAACACAAATGGTATTCAGTTCTGCTACTGGCAGAACCATGCAGAATACGTTCGCCATACCAAAAAGCTGTGTGACAGTGACGACATCGTTGATCACAATCCCCTAAATCCTCATATGAAGGGGTTGCATCTGCATAAAGTTATTTTTGCATTTGAATAACAGTGGTTGTAATAAAGTTTTGTTATGCAAAAGGTTGGACCATTCACAACGAAGAATTTTGACAAAGGAAGTTAAATGTTTACCTTCATTTGCTGGAACACTGTGCCCTTCATGAGTCGGTCGTGGAGCATAGGTTGAAGTGTTTAGTGAATTGCGTAACTCTAGACGTTGGCGTACATTATGGGTGTTACCTCCAGTTATGCGCCTTCTATGTCGAGAAGGCCGGTCAGAATTTGCATTTTCTGCGTACACATACGTAAAAAATATTAAAAAAAATGGCGTAAAAAAATAAAAAAATATTGGTCATTGGTAATTATAAAATATAAGACACAAAAGTAAGTGGTCACCTTCATTTGGCAACACAGTCTGGCCTTCACCAGAGACGGTTCGACTGTTGTGTAAGGTGGTCTGGTAATTGTGCGAGCCAACACGCTGGCCTACATTATCTGCACGATCTCAAACTTTCCTCTGCCCTTGCTGGCTGGTGTTTTGCGGCGATGCTGTTGGCCTTGTATGGCCAACATGTTCATAAGAAGTTCCAACAGCAATCGCCGAATCGCCTTCTATAATTTCTGCATAAAAAAACGGTTATAAAGGGTTTAGCAAATTTGTACCTTGTTAAAGTAGTTATCCGTTCTTATATAAAACCTAGTATATAAAAGTAATAATTATAAAAAGTTTTTTACAATTGTTTAACAAAAAAGAGGTTGTTTCATAACCATAAATAATAAGAAAAATAGTTAAATGTCAACCTTCATTTGCCAGGACAGGAATCGCTTCACCAGACAGGCCTTCACTGCAGTTTAACCTGGGATGCAAATTATGCGGCCCAACACGGTGAGGTACATTATGGGCACCAACTCGAGTGTTTCTCTGGCATGGTCGGCTAGCATGTTGTCCTGATGCAGGTAGGCTTGTAGTGGCAGGATCTTGATTACAAGTTGCATTGTTTATGGCTAACCTAGGCCCTGCAGCAGCTGCATGAACATCCGCAAAGGGTTACTGTTTGTTACTCTTGTTTATTAAAAATTATACAAATTATTAGCAGAAAGTTTGTATATTCACCTTTATCCAAGCAATGAGTAAATGATTACATGGATATGCACGCATCTTTTCCAAAAATGGGTTGGAAACTCTGTGCTGCAACAAATTGCCTCACATTGCGTGTAACATCTTCACACGCATGTTCAGAATTTCCTCCAACATCAGTTGGCTTTCTCTTACGGCAGGCAATTCTTGATTGCAAAAAAGAAATCTCATGAGGCAACGTTGGCGGAAAAGATTCAGTAGCTTCTACAGCTTTGCAAGTATCGTTTGGTAAAGCAGGCGGCAAACACCGCCTTCCACCAAAGTCATTGGCATTCCGGGTAACATGCTGACGTTTTTGTCCCTGACTTTCTCGAACACTAGCTGACTTTCTTTTAGGCCAGGTAATTGTTGATTGCAACAAAGATTTCTCATGATTGAAAGTTGGCTGAGAAGATTGACCTACATAAAATAAGCAGCAAACATGAGATCGTCAAGGCATATACGTTAACAATAACCGTACAATAAATTTAGTTAGAAGTAACCTTCAGTAGGAAGACCAATTCCTCCAGAAACTTTTGGATAAGGAGCATTGTAAAAAGGTCGTGCCGTTTCGGTGTTACTGGATGAAGTCTGAATCCGAGCATTTTCGAAATCATAGATAAAAGGGAAGCATGGACTTTGAAGATTTTTTAATGGTTGTTTATCAGCGGATTCAGTATTAATATTGTGAGAACCATTGTTTGATTTGGGCGGCATAGTTAAAAACAGCAAGAAAAAGGCGTGTGTCACACTAAACATAAACAGAAAATGTGGCAAACAATACTATTTCAGGCATAAGCATTACGAAGAACATCGACATTGTCAAATAATAATTTGCAACAGT
This sequence comes from Artemisia tridentata subsp. tridentata, assembly GCA_021014915.2. Classification (NCBI taxonomy): domain Eukaryota; kingdom Viridiplantae; phylum Streptophyta; class Magnoliopsida; order Asterales; family Asteraceae; genus Artemisia; species Artemisia tridentata. The sequence continues at coordinate 37,395,322 of CP139501.1, forward strand.
TAACAACCAAAAGAATGTTAGGACCTCGTATAAAATAATCAAAAACTTTTAAATCAAACGGTTAAATATATAACTGGAAGCAATACCCACAATTTAAAGCAAGCATAAATGGCCACCCTACTAAGTTTCCATATCATTTTACATACATGCATCTGAGAGTATTCTTAAACACTTCAAGTAAATATAAATGGGCACCCTACCGAGTCTCCACATTGTTTTATATACATGCATTTTACTATCTAAGTCTAAGCAATAGTCACAATTGCATACTTTTTTTAAACATCGAGCTTTAAAGAACACTCATAATGGCAGTTAAAAAACCTAAAATAAAAAGTGGCATAGCTGCTAACCTGTAACCACTGTAAAAATTCCACATTAAAATAAACTATCTTACAGAATACTTATCCATTTTCTAGGGGTATAATTTTTTTTTTTATATTTATCTGATCATAACTACTATCTCATGTGACGTAACTCACATCCTCGATAAACGTGCTCTCACACGGACCAACATAAACTTACTTAATGTTTATTTCATATAAACATTTCCATATAAAATCCTACTATTACCATTTACCACTATACGATGAATTCGTTAACAAACGTACAAAACCAAACACTTCTTGCCTATTAGAGTTTCTAACGAAACCCTAAATTATTATAACAACAATCATAAATAACTAAACCCTAAAACACTAAAGTACAACTCATTAAAACCAATGTACAAGTTACTAAAGCACAAAAACCCTAACACCACTTTGACTCCCGGTACAAACCCTAATTTCATTAAACTATGATTTTATGTACAAAATTTACAAATCCTAATTAATAAATATATAATTTTTACAAATTATAAATGTACAAGTCTTTCAAGCCAAGGTACAAGTCATTCGCATAAAGCTAAATATTAATAAAAATCTCATTTTAACTTTACATGTATTCATTTTAAAGCTCATTGTCCAAGTAGTTGTAACACCCCCGTTTTCGATATACGCAACGGAATATAAGTTTGGGGTGCTACTTCAAGGTTCACAGTCATGATAATAGAAAACTACTAAAAAAGAGGCGTTTTAAATAAATTGTTATCATTCATATATTTAAATCAGAGTTTACATATAGAGGTCCCAGCGGGAGGTTTCGAAATACGTTATAAATGATACATTATTCGTTTGAATGATAACAAAACGGAAACTCTTTTATAAGAAAGTCCACCGCCACTCCGTGCCAAATTCAGTCTTTTAATTACCTGAGATAAACATGCTAAAACATCAACACAAAGGTTGAGTGAATCCATAGCGTTTAAAGTTATAATCATTTGAACACAAGCTAAATAAAAAGGAATCAGTTATATCACGTTTCGGGATATTGCACTAAACCTCATAACACGCAAAGCGTTGACAGTTTCCAGTCTCACTAACATATTAAAAATGATAGTGGTTTGCCCCCAAGTGAGAGCTTGCCAAAAACTCCTCATAGATATCAAATATAATACATCTGCCTAGCCGGCTACCACAAAGATATCCATCCGACTAGTACAAATGGGTCGTCAGGCCAATAGATCTATTCATTATATTCGCGCTCCCCCAGAAGGGGACTAATGGTGCATGATACGAGGGACTTTTAAAATAAATATGAATATAAATTCAAATAGGCAAACGTTAACTTAAAGCAATAACAATCAGGAAAATTACTTGTGTTCGATTTAGTAGCATGTATCTCCCCACAAGTTTGGAAAACATAATGAAATGTGGGACTACGAACTCACCTTGATAGTCTGGATGGAAAATAACGTTAAACAGAGTTGATAAACGTCTCTGGCACGCAACCTGGTTTGTTATGTCAAGTTTTTTAGTAATCACATTCCAATATATATGTTTTAATATTCGTTTCGTTTCGTTTTCGGTTATCGGTTAAATGTTAAATTTGAGACAACATGAAGTCTCTTCAAAAGTTGGATAAGATTTTATCTTATTTCTTCATTTTTTTTTATGTTTCCGTTCCGTTTGTTAGTTAAATATGTATTGCGTTCGTTAGTTATCGAATTAAACATAAAACATATTACGTTTATTAATTTCTAAATTAATTTGGATTGTATATATATATATATATATATATATATATATATATATATATATATATATATATATATATATATATATATATATATATTAATAATAACAATAAGTTATGCTTTTACCCCTAAAGTTTCATATATTGACGGTTTATACCCTTGAACTTTCATAAAATGACAATTCTTACCCTTGAACTTTTACAAAATTACAACTTTTACCCCTGAACTTTGATTAAATGACAGTTTCTACCCTATAGTTTAAAAAATGACACTTTCTACCCCTGAGTTATAAGTCGACAGCCCTTTTAAGTCCTTGGTCTAAAAACTAGTTAGAGTTTCGCCAGAAAATACCCTTGAGACTCCCAAGTCGTCACATCTGACGTCCTTGTTTCATAAAAACGCGTTTTAAAAATTCAGGAAAAATACGACTCGTCATGGTTCTTTTATAAAAGTCATGATAAGTTCATAAACAGATTATTCATAGCTTATGGGTATCTATTTCCAATTTATTTGTCTCGTAAAAATTTATTTAAGTCGTATAAAATAGTTAGCGACTAACCATTTTTGGACACAAATAAAAGCGAGGCGAGGGCTTGGTTTTACTTCGTTCTTTTTCCTACATAAAGTTAGCTGGGTGGTCTCGTTACTGACCAAGTTTCATAATTTTTAAAGGTTGTTTGAGTGTCGAAATAAATACTCAAAGTTGGTCGAGTGAAATATTAAGTTGAAAATCTGAAAATAATTAAAATAGTTTGGTTTCTAGTCTAGCGATAGGGCTGTCTTTGGTTTCGAATAACTTTTTAACCATTCAATATTTTTATATTGTTCTTCTTTGTAAAATTAATTAGCTAAGTGGTTTATAACGTGGCCGAATTTCGGAATTTTTAGAGGTCTTTTGATGGGGGGAAAATAGGTTCAAAGTGATCATGTTAGGACTGTTACTCGACAAAAAAAGGTTAAGAAGCATTTGTTGAGTTTTTCTAGTTTAGCGATAGGACCATAGTTGGGGCTCGATAACTTTGTGATGAGTTGAGCTTTTTACGATGTTCTTTTTCCTAAATTCAGACAGCTAGGTGATCTTTAACTTGACCAAAAATCAGAATTTTTAGAGTTCATTTAGGGATCGAAAACTAGGTCCAAAGTTGGGTCGCTGATCATTAAAAACTGAAAAGAATAAAATAGAAATTTTGGTTTCTAGGCTTAGCGATAGGGGCAGATTTTTGGGACTTGATAACTTTGTGATATGTTAACCAATTTACACCATTCTTCTTTCTAAATTTAGTTAGTTAGGTGGTTTATATTTCGGCCAAATTTCAGATTTTATTAAGGTCACTTAGTGGTTGATTTATAAGCTCAAAGTTGGGTCTGTGAGACTGTTTTAGCGATAGCAACAGAAAAGAAAAACAATATGGGTTTTTGATATTTAGAGTTTTTATCTAGTTTTTAACGCATGTTGTGATGATCATAAATATGTTAAACTCATTTCTAACATATTTTAAAATTTCTTGATTTGTTACATGATGAAAATAAATATATAGGGCACGTTTGGTTACTGTTCGAACAGGAAAGAAAGAAGAGGAAAACAAATTATAGTTTTTGATTATGGAATTGATTAGTGATTATATAGTAATAATTTTTAGAGTGTTTTGAAGTATATAAAAGGAATGAACAAAGGTTTGGTGTACTTACTTGAGATTATGTCGAGTTTCATATATTTCTAGGCGAATTGGCTTGGAAGTTTAACACCAAGGGTTTTACTTCTCGTAGGCCTTTTAAAGATTTCTTCTTAAATACTACAGGGTTGTTTGATCAGTGGTGAAGGGAGATGGGGGCTGTTTTTGTTTGTTTCAAAATATTTTGAGAAAAATGGAGAAGGAGGGCTCGATTTATATAGGGAAAATGGTTTAGGGTTTTCAAGGGCTTATGCATGGTACAAAGGGAACATGTTGATGTGTTTAAATCTTATTAGTTCCATTTATATGGAGGAGAGGGTATGTACGAAGAGGTTATGGATTGGGGTGATGTGGTTTCTTTAAAACCATACAAGTATCCTACTTGGAGGGATAAGGTAATGTGGAGGAGGGGGAAACTAAGGAGGGGATATTTGGGGAAGGTTATACTTAGGAAATGGAAATGAATTGGTTTAGTTGGGGAAATTGTTGGATTCGAACTAAAGATGTAAGTTTTGGATCGAATGGCTTCTTATGGGAGTACTTTGGGTTTAGGAAAAGTAACAAGATAAGTTTAAGGTTTAGTTTGTGCATTTATCAAATTGAAAAATACTTAGGGTTTATATAAGTATATATATGGATCGAATTATTTGGAAATGGAAAAGGAAATGATTTGTGCTTATAAGGATTGTACTACAAGTTTAATAGGGTTGTACTTAGGGTTTAGAAATATAGAAAGTCTACTTTTAATGTTAGGTTGATTTTTATAAATATTATGTTAGTTTTTATTAGGTTATAAAGTATATAAATGAGATTTTTGGATTTTGTGCATTAGGCACTTGTACACTAGGTTTAGAGACTTGTACTTATATTTAGTGAGTTTAGGAAAATATATTTTTAAGGTTCGTGCATGAAAGATGCTAGGATCCTGGACACACGATTAAGGTGGTTAAACCCTCTAACTTTGTGTGTATGATATGTTTTGTTTAAAATGATTAAGTGCGCGGAATTCACTCAACCAAACTTAGAAGGTTGTGTATGTTATAGAAATGGAATTGTTATGTTTGTTAGTTAGCAATGAACACATAAAGATTATCACTAAACGATTCAATATTATTAAAGATAATAATACGAGTGACCTTGAAATATCACTAGGGTTACAACCTTGAATCCTATGTCTTTATCACTTGTGATATATTTGTGTTTGTTCTAACAGTTATATGTTCTAATGATTTTTGACACTTGACAACTAACAACACTAATATCACTAGTCTAAGATCTCTTTTATAGTCAAAAGATCTTTACAAATTGCTTAAAGTCTTGGCTGACTTACTTTGTTAACTTATCCTATTGAGTGTCAGTACATCAGATACAACATGTATCTATGTATACAACTTGTTAACTAAGCACATGGAGTAAGATATTATCTACCGTATATTGTTGACCAAAATACAATAAATATCTTTTCGATCTTATCCTTCCATCAGCAGAGTTGTTCATTATCAGCAGGAACAATCTATCGCTATCAGCAGAATCCATCAGCAGAGTGAAATGCTCTATTAGTAGGAACAACATTATCAGCAGAAACCATTTTGCACTAGCAGCAGAATTACACTTAGAGTATTTCTTGGATTAGAACCCGATATTAAACATCTTGAATATTTAATTCCCAACAATCCTCCCCTAAACATGTGAATCCTTTCAAACATGTTTCTGAATTAAATCTTGGATTGAAGATCTTTCAAACACTTATGTTCTTCAAGATTGAATATCTTCTCAGTAATTCATCTACTTTGCTCTTCTTTGACTTTAGCAATATCAAAACATATTGAACCAATCTTGGACTAAAAGATGGTGCAATTTCCTTGGATGGAGGAATTATAAGAGGCAATGATGCTGTGTATCTTGGATGCTTGTTTCAACAAGTGAAATCATCTAACCAGCATGTCTTTGAAGTGAAATTGAAACTTTTCTTCGTTTGATCTAGATAGAACTTTCTCCTTTGGAATGTTCTTGTCATTTTCAACCTCATCATCATCTTGTATGCTCTTGTCTTCTCCTTCCTTTTATTGGATTATCTTCCTTTTCTGGGCCATTATTTCCTCCCCTGAGATTGTTACCTCCCCTGAAGCAAATAACTTTTGTTTCCTCCCCTTGTTTGGAAGATCTCACTATGTACCTTTGACTGATCTATCAATGTAAACTTGTTGTCAGACAATATTGTACATGAAGCCATCAATTCCTTAAGAGTTTAAGTTACTGCCCTCATCACTTCTAGGTGTGTTAACTCCTATGAGAGGTGAATCAGTGGACATTTTGATTCATGATCCATCAATGGATGGTTTTTGTGAATCCTTGAAAATCCTTTTAAGAAATCATTTAACTTAGTAGTATGTTCATGATTTTAGAATTGAAAAATCATACTACTTTCAACCATTTTGAAGAAATCAAGTGTATAACAGACACTTAATCAGCATTTCGGTTTAAAGCAACCTCTGGTTGTGTGAGAACCAATGTTTTTCAGTTATAAATAACTGCCTGTGTGCAGATAAACTCATTCAAAGAGCTTTCCTGACAGGGTTTCCAGCTCATAGTAATTGTTGCCTCTAACACAAGTGTTAAATTCACTTTTACTAGCTGTTCTTTCTATCAGATGTCCTCAGACTTGCACATTATACTTAAAAGTATAAAATGATAGAAAGTGAGTTGTATCAGTTACTATCTGATCAACTAAGTCATCAATTCAATGTGAAACATCATAAATAGATTTCAAGAAAGAAGTTTTAAGGAGCTTTAAAGTCCCAAACTCAGTCCATCATAAACCTATTATGGTCAGCAGCAAATATCTCAATTCTGCTGTTTCCATTTCACTTGAAAACATCCTTTGTGTTTATATATTCATACCTGAAATTGTTAGTATAAAACCAAAAGAACAAAATACAAAGTACTTGTCTTGCATTAGTATAATCATAAGACCAACTATATGAATAACACAATTTAAATTTGTACTAGCAGCACCTTGTGTGCTTTAGCAGTACCTTATGATACATTAGCAGTACTTTATAAATCAGTAGCAACAACAAAAATTTATTTACAAAAACACATCATATTGAAAATTTAAAGATTAAGCATTCCAATACTTGCTACCAAGTACTGAAACCTTGAAACATCAAAAGCTTTTGTTTGCAGATCTGCAAAATTATGTTCTGAAGCAATTTTAAGAACTTGAATTAATCTTTTCTCATTGCAGTCTCTTATAAAGTGATGTCTAATTTCAATGTGTTTTGTTTTAGAATGTTGCACTGGATTTTTAATAATACAAATTGTACTACTATTATCAATATGAATAACAGTGTTTAAGAAATTGTACCCATAATCAAGGAGTTGGTTTTGAAGCCATAGAACTTGACTAGAGCAACTTGCAGCAGCTATGTATTCAGCTTCAGTTGTTGAATTTGCCACACTTGTTTGCTTCTTACACTGCCATGAGACAAGTCTACACCCAAGGAATTGACATCCTCCAGTTGTTAACTTTCTGTCCAAGCTAGCACCAGCATAATCACTATCCGAATATGCTACCAAGTCAAAAGGAGATTCTTTGAATACCATAGACCCAACCTTGGTTGACCTTTGAGATATCTAAAAATTCTCTTGACTGCAGTTAAATGAGAAACCTTTGGAGTAACTTGAAATCTTGCACAAACACAAACAGGAAACATGATATCAGGTCTAGATGATGTAAGGTACATCAAAGAGCCTATCATAGATCTGTAACTGTGTACATCTACATTTTCTCCATCTTCATCTTTCAGAAGGTGCTTCTCAGAGTCCATTGGTGTGCTTGCTATTTTTGAATCAGCAAATTGAAATTTTCTAAGTATCTCTGCAACATATTTTCTTGACTAATAAATATGCCTTCAGATGATTGCTTAACTTGCAAACCCAAAAAGAATGTAAGTTCTCCCATAGAACTCATCTGAAACTTATCTTACATAAGCTTCTCAAATTCTAAACACATATCTTTCCTAGTAGATCCAAAGATAATGTCATCCACATACACCTGTACTAACAGAAGATCCTTCTTGTGTTGTTTGATGAACAGTGTTTGATCAATCTTTCCTCTTTGAAATCTATTTTCTAATAAATAGGAAGCTAGTGTTGCATACCAAGCTCTTGGTGCCTGATGAAGGCCATAGAGAGCTTTCACTACTCTGTACACTTTGTTTGGATGTAATGGATCAATGAAGCCTGGAGGTTGTGAAACATACACCTCTTCTCCAATTTCACCATATAAAAATGCACTTTTGACATCCATTTGGTAGACTGTGAAGCCTAAAAATGAAGCATAAGCTAGAAACAGCCTAATGCCTCAATCCTTGCTACTGGAGCATAAACTTCATCATAATCTATCCCTTCTTCTTGTGTGTACCCTTGCGCTACTAATCTAGCTTTATTCTTGATCACAATTCCTCTTTCATCCCTTTTGTTCTGAAAAACCCATCTAGTGCCAATTACCTTCACACCTGTAGGTAAATCAACTAGCACCCAAACCTTTTGAATCTTGAACTGAAGAAGCTCTTCTTGCATAGCCTCTAACCAGCTTGAATCATCTAGGGCTGTAAGAATTGTCTTTGGTTCAGCTTGTGATAGAAAACATACAAACAAACAAGAGTTTAAAAGCTCATGCTGTTTTGAAGCATAAAGGGCATCAAGAAGCCCTTGTTGGTCTGAAGACTTCAATTGTTGTCTTGTCTTCACACCTGACTGTATATCTCCAATCACATGTTCCAGGGAGTGAACTTTGTGAATTCTTGATTGTGGTGTAGTAGGAACTTGATAATTTGATGGAAGATTGTTGTAATCCACCTCATTATCTGAGAATTCTGCTTCTTTTGTTTCTGAAGGGCCAGCAGCAGAGTCATTTGGCCGAACAGCATAATCAGTAAGCTTATCAGCAGAGTCATCGCAGAAACAGATACACTACCAGCAGCAAAGAAATACTACCAGCAGAAACACTTTGTTGTTCCTGAGTTCCATATTATTTACTTTCATCTTCAACACCTTCTTTAGCTTTACTAGAAGAAGATTCATCAGTTGTCGAAGTTGATTCCACAATTGAACTTGACCATATTGGCATTATCACATCATTTTGATCTTTCTCTAACTCTGCCTCATTTGTTGTATAAGAACCTGCAAAATCATTAGTTTCTGCAACAAAAGGCACATAATTCATTGAATTTGTTAGATATTCTAGATCAAATAGCCATTTTGGTCCTTGACCTTCTACATTGGATTTGTTTTCTAAAAACTCCACATGTAGATTTTCTTCTACTATCTCTTTTCTTGTGTTGTAAACTCTAAATGCTTTGCTATTAAGAGAATAAACCAACAAAGAAACCTTCATCTGCCTTACCATCGAATTTTCCTAAATGGTCTAAGGTATTGAGAATTGTCACATGACATCCAAAAGGTCTAAGAAATCCTATTGCAGGAGTTCTACCATTAAAAAGTTCATATGATGTCTTATTGTGAGGCTGCACAACTAAAACTCTATTTTGAACATAGCAAGCAGTGTTGACTGCCTCAGCCCAAAAATTTATTGGTAGCTTAGAATCAGCTAACATTGTTTCTAGCAGCTTCAATTAGTGTTCTATTCTTTCTTTCAGCTACAGCCATTCTGTTGTGGTGTTCTAGCAACACTAAATTCTCTCTTAATACCTTTTTCTTTGCAGAAATCATCCATAACTCTATTCTTAAACTCTTCCCATTATCACTTCTAATGACTTTCACTTTCTTGCTTACTTGGTTTTCTATCTGTGTAATGAAGTCCTTAAGGATGCTTGATGTTTCATCCTTAGTGGCTAAAAAGAAAACCCATGTAAATCTACTATAGTCATCAGTAATAACTAGACAATATCTCTTATGCATTATGCTCATCACTGAAACAGGTCCAAATAAGTCCATATGTAGCATAAACAAAGACTGATTGATAGAGTTAAAAATCTTGGGCTTACAAGTGGCTTTGTGTTGTTTGCCTTTTAGACAAGCAATTTGCATGTTTGATCATTTTCAAATCTTTTGTGAGGTAAACCTCTTACCAAACCATTCTTAACAATTTTATTTATGGTTTTGAAGTTAATATGACCAAGCCTTCTATGCCATTTCATTGATTCTTCCAATGTGGCCTTTGCAACAAGACAAGTTAAATTCTTTTTAGGAATAATATTCTTCATGTCTACATGTACATATTGCCCTTTCTAGGAATTCTAAGAAGTACTTGACTTTCATCAGGCATCTTAAAGTCAGGAGAAAGTACAAGACATTCAGTCTCACAGAAAAGAACATTATTCTTTTTGTCACACATTTGTGAAACACTAAAAAGATTATAATTTAGCTCTTTTACATAGTACACATCTTCAAAATCTAAATTTCCGGTTTTGATTGTACCTTTCCCTAGAAATTTTGCCACGAACACCTCCTCCAAAGGTAACATATCCTCCATTGAAAGCTTCAAAATCTGAGAGATAAGACATGTTGCCTGTCATGTGCCTTGAACATCCACTATCTGAGTATCCTTGATCCTCTTCCTGATCATTTGAATGTTCCTGCACACAAATAAGAGTGTTAGTTTCTTTTGGGGATCCAAGCCATTACTGACTTGGATCTGCCTCTTGCATCAATATAATTGAATCTTTTAAGGACTGTTGATGCAACATTGGATTTAAGAATCCAACATGCTGAGGCCTTAACAGCATTTGCCCTATTTCCCTTAGCAGCAGAGTGAACCACAAGCTTATCAGCAGAGTCTGCTAACTTTGTAGTTGAACTCTTTGGTCTCCAAATTTGTTTATGGACCACTGCTTTTGTTTGAATGGGCCTTAGAACAGTTGTAGGTGCATGTTTGAAAAATGTTTTTGCACCCTTAGCTGTTGATTTTGGGTTAATAGTCATAAATGGTCGAGCAGCAGGATCATTTGGTCTATCAGCAGGATCAGATTTTGAGATAGACTTATTTTTGACTACTCTGGGGTTTGATTTCTTAGAACTAGAGTGAAAGTGAGATTTAGGTGTTTGCCTTTTGAGGTTCACTCTATGGTTTTCATACCCAGATACCCATTGGTTGCAGAAAGCTGCAAGATGGTCAAAACTACCACATGTATAACAAGCTTTATTATAAAAAGCAAAGTCATCACCTAATTGGTTAGACTTGAGGTTGTTCCAATTCCTTTGGTTACCTCTGGGCTTGTTGGTGGTTCTATATTGCTCACAATATCTAACTGGTTGCCTAACATGCTTAATGTTTGATTTAGGCCTATCAGTATTGTGTTTGACTACCTTAGAAACACTTGTTCCTACTTTCTTAACCACTTCAGGTTTAGACATAACCTGTTCTTCTTCATCATCACTATCAGTTGTACAATCTTCAACAACTATAGCATCTCCTTTCTTAGCAAAGGACACCTTGTCCTGATAAAGTAAAGTTTTATCTAAACTTTTACTTATCTTTGCTACCTTAAGACTCTTACTAGTCTTGGAACCATATTCCATGATTGGTTCTTGAAACTCAGCTAAACCTGTATGTGCTAGGTCAACACCTGGAGGTGAAGGAACACCTCTATATGGTGGAGGAACAGTTTTGTAACCTATACCTGAATTAGCTTTATCAATTACCTGAGCTTCCCAAATCTTATTCATTCCTTCTGAGGAATGTGCTAGAGTATCTATAGTTACCTTAACATTTTCTTTTTCAGTTTTGACTTCAGATAACTGTCTACTTTGATCATTAAGTAGTTCATCTCTAAATGCTATTCCTCTTTTTAAAGCATTTAAGTCATCAGTAAACGTAGATTCATTCTTTTTATAATGTAGAATATGTTTTTCTAGAACTTCTACACACCTCTTATGATTAGCTAAATTATGAAGGGCATCAATTAACTCTTCTCTAAAAGCATCAAATCTCTTTTTAATGTCTTCATAATTTTTAAGATTAGGACATGAATTAGTACAAGTAGGAATAGTATCTACCTCTGAATCAGAAGAAGCCATTAGAGCAATCTCATCGACAACAAGAGCAACATTTGGTGGTGCATCCTCTTCAGTAGCCATAGAGCTCCAATCATATCCAATACCATCAATGGCCAGCATAGCCTTTGGCTCTTCCACCAGTACTTCCTTATTCCTTTCTTGTTTATACCAAGTGTTTCTATTATCCTGCTTCCTTGGGCTTCTACATTCTTTAGCAAAGTGTCCTAACCTGTGACAGTTAAAACATTCTACTTTCTTCTTATCGAATCCAGCAGTATCATTACCATTTATGGTAATTTGCTTTCCAGTTTTCTGCCAAAACTTCTTAGCCCTCATGTTAAGTAAAGCAACTTGCCACTTAATATCCATCTCTTCCAAATCATCACCATCTACCTGCTCAAGGTCTTCATGATTTAAAGGAGAACCACTAGCTTGACTGGTTATAAAGGCATAAAATGATGGATCTCCAAGTCCAGCAATATCCTTTTGTAAACTAGCAGAAGGACCACCATAAGTAACATTAGAAACACTTTCAACTTCATCTACCTCCTCTGTATGACTAACACTAGGAACTGATAAAAGTGCAGCATTCCCAGAACTAGTACCATAATTTCCACCTCTCTTCAGACTTTGTTCAACAATTTTAAAGTTATTGAACAAATCATTAAGCTTCATTGTTTCAATTTCTGGTTTGTTCATCCAGACAATAACATGAGTATGAAAATCACCAGGTAGACTTTTCAAGAATTTCATGTTGAGATCTTCCTTCTCAGTCTCAACACCCAACACAGCTAACTGACTTACAAGCTTGTGTAGTCTTGAAAATAGTTTGTCAAGAGACTCATTACTAAAAGCAGTAAAGTTTTCAAATTGGTGCTTTAGTAAAGTCTTCTGTGTCTTTTTGGTAGTTTCATTACCACCAAACCATGCACAAATCTCTTCAAAAAGAGTTTTTGCATCAAGATATTTGTTAAAAGATAACATTTGCTCACCAGGAATGGTCATAAGCAACAAGTTTCTTGCTTTCTGATCATTTCTCTTCTGTATCTTTTCATCATTGGAAACTGGTCCAGTATTTCTTTTTCTTACTGTCTTCCCTTCAACAAGAACATCTGAATAGCCTAAAGTGAAGGAATCACCATACTGAATTATGTCCCAAAGAGCATAATCTTGAACCATGAAATATTGCTCAACTCTCATCCTCCATAACTCAAACTCATTGGGTTTGATCATGGGCAACTTTGCAGCAACATTTGTTTGAACATCTTGTACATCCATTTCTTGTTTCTTCTAAAAACAACAATATCAACCTCTAGCTCTGATACCACTTGCTAGGATCCTGGACACACGATTAAGGTGGTTAAACCCTCTAACTTTGTGTGTATGACATGTTGTGTTTAAAATGATTAAGTGCGCGGAATTCACTCAACCAAACTTAGAAGGTTGTGTATGTTATGGAAATGGAATTGTTATGTTGGTTAGTTAGCAATGAACACATAAAGATTATCACTAAACGATTCAATATTATTAAAGATAATAATACGAGTGACCTTGAAATATCACTAGGGTTACAACCTTGAATCCTATGTCTTTATCACTTGTGATATATTTGTGTTTGTTCTAACAGTTATATGTTCTAATGATTTTTGACACTTGACAACTAACAACACTAATATCACTAGTCTAAGATCTCTTTTATAGTCAAAAGATCTTTACAAATTGCTTAAAGTCTTGGCCGACTTACTTGGTTAGCTTATCCTATAGTGTCAGTATATCAGATACAACATGTATCTATGTATACAACTTGTTAACTAAGCACATGGAGTAAGATATTATCTACCGTATATTGTTGACCAAAATACAATAAATATCTTTTCGATCTTATCCTTCCATCAGCAGAGTTGTTCACTATCAGCAGGAACAATCTATCGCTATCAGCAGAATCCATCAGCAGAGTGCTAAGCCTATCAGCAGAGTGAAATGCTCTATAAGTAGGAACAGCATTATCAGCATAAACCATTTTGCACTAGCAGCAGAATTACACTTAGAGTATTTCTTGGATTAGAACCCGATATTAAACATCTTGAATATTTAATTCCCAACATGAAAGACTTGTAAATTGTGTTTTAAAATAAATATATTTAGGGTTTTATTAGGATTTTTATTAATATATGGTATTTATGCATAAAGGACTTGTACTTTGGCTTAGATGACTTGTACATTAATATTTTGTAAAAATCTCTTATAAATAAATTAGGGTTTGTGAGTTTTGTACATAAAATCATAGTTTTTATGAAATTAGGGTTTTATCGGGAGATAAAGTGGAATTAGGGTTTTTATGTTTTAGATGCTTGTACCTTAGTTGAATGAGTTGTATTTTAGTATTTTTAGGGTTTTGTTACTTACACTTGTTATTATAATAGTTTAGAGTTTTATAGAAAACTCTATTAAATAAGAAACGTTTAGTTTATACGTACGTTAACAATTTAACGTAAAATGGCAAATGAGATATCTTAAGGTTTCATATGATAATGTTTACACAGAATAAACATTAAGTACGTTGAGGTTAGGTTGCATGTGAGCACGTTTATCGAGGATGTGATCTATTTCACATAAGATAATACTTATGATCAGATAATAAATAAATAAAAAAAAAAATTTACACGTAGAAAAGTGTTAGGAATATAAATATTCATCTGAAGACTCTAATCATATGTAATAGTATATATATAACACCCCTCTCCACCTAGGGAGAGGGTTGGACCTTTCATTCAAGCTTCTAATCATTCAACTCACTTTCTCTTTCAATTTCTCTCTCTAAAGAAGTTTCCACTCTCTTCCTCTCTCTTTCTAGATTTCACCTAACATCAAATCCAAGTGCATATTATCATAATTAATATGTTACAAAAAGGATTAGTATTCTGAGAGATAGTTTATTTTAAATGTGAGATTTTTCACAGTGGTTACAGTCTCCCCCCATTGAGGGAATCTCGTCCCGAGATTCAGTTTATGTTGGTTGAGAAGTTGGGAATAGTGAAGTATAGAGAGAGTCAGGCTTAGATTTCTAACCTATTCAGATAGGGAATATGAGAATGGGGAAATCGTACAACAATTTGATTCGGGATGAGAGTTTGATATGCTTAAAATGCCTCAAGTTTAAAAATAATATTATATATAATATTATCTTATTCTTATGTCCTATGAATCCAATAATATTGTCTCGCTATTATTCCTTGGTCATATCTTTAACCTAAAAAGAGTCGTCTAGGAATTTTCACTTGATACCTAAGGGAACGCAGTTTGGTCAGTTTTATTCCTACTAGATGAACTAAATTTGAATGTTTTGCCACCTAATAAATCTAAAGGCTGTGAACAGTACTGGGTAACGGTCAAATTTTTAACGCCTATGAACAGTAGATATTAACGGTCATGAATAGTGAATTGCAACGGTCCAGAATAGTGAATAACGGCTAGATTTCATCTATAAATACCTCATTTTTAATCCTCATTCTTTCACCACTAAATTTTCTCCTAAAATCCTCAAAATTGCCGCACCTTACTACACTCCTAGCAATTATCTATGTTGTTGCGGTTGCTACCTACATGGCGTATAATCCGAAAGAAGATCTCGAAGCCTTGGGTGTGATCTTAATGTTTGTCGTACCACTTACTATCGTAGCCTTTATCGTGGATCAGACATGGGGAAAATAAGTCTTGCGCTAGGGTTATTAGTATAGGTCCTTGTTGTGTTTTCCTAGGTAATCCTTAGTGAAATAAAACTTATGTAATCCTTGTAATATTAGCACTTCCATTGCTAACTATGTCTTTATGTATTAACTTCCGAAGTTTCTAATAAATTTTGTACTGTTTGGGTTTGTCATAATTCCTAGGGTTTTTCTATCCATAATTTTGTCGAATTCCTATCTTAGAGGTAATGGGTAGTAGTGGTAGACTTCTATTAAATCAAAAGTGATACGTTATGAAAGATTTTGTTTCAATATTTTGCTTTTGAATGAAAATTGTTATTAGAAAATCTGAAAAGATAACTATCCAATTTATTACATGATTCTTCCTAAATTATACATAGTTAATCAGGCTATGTATAATTGAGGACCAAATGATATGATGTTTGGGTCAGCTACTATGGTATTTATGCTTTTCAAAAAGTTTTAGATGGTGTACAACGCGTTATTTTTGGAAACTAACACCATAATTATTTTTCAAAAGAATAGAAAATTTTTAGTCCACACTACAGTGATGGGTTAGGAATTTCCTAGGGTACTAATTAATGGGACATCCTCAAAATAAATCCTAGAATTCGTCTATGGTTCCTTAGGGATAGTCTATTGTTCCGTCAAAATAATATTCACCAAATTTCCTAATGGTATACTAGGGTTTTGCTTAGGTACTAACTATGAACAGGGTAATGAGGAATAGATTAGATATTGAGACTAAACGCAGATTGAGATTATTACGGAAATATTACAAGACAAAGGTTTCATACGGTAAAAAGATAGTTTATTACACTTAGGTTACATCCATCGTAACTAAGGTAAAGATTCAACAGGAAATATAACTTAGAGAGTTCTAAACCTCAATTTATTTATCTATTACAGGGATTTTATCTTCTGTTTAAACTTAAGGGTCATCCTAGGACATGGTTGGGATCCTAATGAGTTCTAGTTTTCTTTTTCACTAGTCTTTGTTTTCCAATTGGGATTGAAGTTTGAGCATTGATTCCTATAGTGTCCTTTTCCATTACATCCATAACAAGGCACGGTTACTGGCTGTAGGTTGACTCCTATTGTCTTACAGTCTTTGGTCTGATGTCCTATTTCCTGGCATCTTCCATACTTGACAAAACAATATCCATGGTGATGCAACTTGCATTTTTGACATGGAGGTAGCTTTCCAAGATAACCATTATTGTTAGCAAGTGTGGTGATGCAGCTTTTACTATTCACTGGTTTAAATCCTAGTTGTTGATGGTAGCAGATGGGGGTGATGGTTTTTCTTTCATTGAGTTTTCGCTTTTGGTTATTTTGCTTAAATGTAACACTATACTTAATTCCTAGGGCACGCTTGATACTAGGTTTAGTCATTTGGTTTGGGCCTTTAAGGTTAGCTGGTCTATATCCCGTGAAACTTTCAGGGGTATGCTTACAAGACACAGCTGTCATCTTTTCTCCTGTGGCCTTATTGTTACTATTCCGATGAGCTACTGCAGTCACTTCAAGCACTGCTGTCATGAAGTTAATTATCAAACTTTGAACAGCTTCAGGAGTCATTGGTGGGGTATTGGTATTGTTCATGCTAGCTATCCTCTATCATTAACACAAGAATTACGGATTCAGAACTTATAATTGATTAACTCTTGGTATAAAACTGCTTAAGGTCAAACTAATTCATTTGAAGTCTAGCAACCTTCTTTTCATTCATCAAGTTTTCTTCCGAAATTTATCTTAGTGGGCTCTAGGGTTATAACCTAATGATGGCAGGAATAAGGTATCATAATAGTCCTAGGTAAAGTCACGGTAGGTCTGGGTTAAATCACTGAAAGTTAAATGATATTAATAACTTGATTGATTGTTTTTACACTAAACAGTTAATACAAGGTCTTTTATTAATGTTCCATGTGGTAGGTTAAGGATTCTATGTCTCTAGTACGAATATTTGGGTTCTTTGTTGTCAATAGTGATCCTAGTTTCTATCATTTGGTTTGTTACTAGTTGGTCGGTTATCTCTGTTCAGAGGTAAGGAAGGGAATTGTTGTCTAGAGTATGGTTTGGGTTGCGGGAAATCATTTGTCTACTATGAGGAGTAATAAATGGGAGGATTTTTGGTATAAGGTCATGAGTAGTCATTACATGTATGTACAACATCATAGTAAGACATAATAGAATGAGTTTGTTCACAACAGAAAATATATAACAAAAGTAGTTTGTTATAGATTTTATAAGTTGATTACAACTCTGAAAGCTTCAGGCTTATTTAGAAAATACAGGAAATACTAACCAAATACTATTTAGTTTAGCGGACACAACATCGATACATGTGAATTTAAGATCAGTTACGTTCTTGACGTAAATGCTTAACTTCAGTCTCGAGTTTCAGTTGTACAATTTCCATTTCTAAGAAGCGTTCCTGAAGTTCCTGGTACATCCTTATTTGATTATTCAATATGGCTTCTAAGGCAAAAATCCTCTGATCATGGTTTCTTGCCGTTTCTTTGGCCATCCACAGGGTTCTTGCAATGTCCTCTACTCTACCATTCAATTGACCATGCTCTCTCCTCGAACAGCGAATCCTGAATCCAAGCTTCTAAATTTATGGTTGTAAGTATTCTTCATCTTGTCGACCTTTACTCCCAAATCAAACACTGCTCGTCTCTCAGCATCGGCCCTTCTAAACAGAGTGTCGATATTACGGTCGTACCATTCGAAACGCAATGGTTGTAAACTTTCCAACTGTTTAGTATGAGCGTCGAGAGTATTGGCTTGTTGATAAAGGAGGGTCCACATTGACTCACTGGGGTTTAAACTAAAGTCGGGGGAA